>CATIWJ010322360.1:0-22124 GCA_949640765.1 Croton laevigatus
TAATTAATTACTTTAATTATAAATAATATCTATCTTAAAAATAAAATCATAAAAATCATCAATAACAAAAACAATCTTAATTTGCAAAAATTCAAACCATAATTAATAATGCAAATATTAAAATCCATGCATGAAATAAAAGTTTAGAGCTTTCCATAGTTACAGTATTAAACCTTGGTCTACTTAAGTTTTCGGGTCCTTATTATTTATGTCCTCGGACTGTCCTTTGTCCTATCATTGTCCATTATTTCAAGGTCATATAAGGCATTTGTCTGAAAATTTGTCCATCTAATAGTCCATTTGTCCAAACAAATATTCACGAAGTGTTAATTAATAAATTTTTATCAATAATTAAATTGAACTCATTTTATAAGTATTTAAACTTAATCTTGTTGTCTTTAAAATTTTGTTAAGTCATTATAATATTTAATTTTAATATTAATTAGGATTTTGCACTAATTAATCCACAAAATATTTATTCTACAATATTTTTCTCAAAACTCAGTTTTTAATATTTATTTTAACTATGTTTAATTTAATCTTGGCCTTAAATTAATTTATTAATGCCCCAAAATTATTTAATTTCAAAAATAAACTCAATTTATTATTTAATAAACTGATTGGATGAAATTGAAGAACTGAAATAAGTTCTAGGGGTCAATACCTAAATAATATATAGGCGGAGGGACTTGGATGTACACGGAATGAAAGTTCAGGGGTCAAAATGAGAGGCACTAGAAGTTGCAGAACCAAGTTGGACATTTCGGTGTCAAAACACATCATTTTCCGTCGTTTTGGTCGCACGCCTTGTCTTCCTCGTCGGAAACCTCTGCAACACGGGTCACTTGGTTGGATCTTTGGATCCGAGGCCCATTGAAAATTCTAGCGGCGTCCATCGGGAAGATGGCCATCGATTGATTCCTCCTCACCCCACCGTCTGTCCGTGGCCTCCAACTCATCGAAAACTGACCGGAATTTGAAGAAAATACGTTTGAAGTTTTCTGATTTCATTTTTTTTGTTTCGTGGGTGACCCGACTAGAAACTACTCTTCTGATCTCTGTTCGTAGTAATTCTGGACACCATTCTAATTTTCAGGCCACCAACAAGCAATACATAATTTTAGTTGTCCGATTCGTCACCGGACGGTAACAGAAAATGGAAAGGAAATCTTCGGGATTTTGAAAGAAAATAATGATTTTTCATTTTTTTTAATATTTAGAAATTTAAGAATTTCTGCATTCTCTCCTACTCTCTCCCTACTTTGAAACTATATTTTATAACGGAACTTAGTGTAGTATACTACCAATGAACACAAAAAAATCTATTAATAATTGAAAATTTTGGTTGGCTGTCTTTTCTGTCGTCTTCTTTCTTTAATTTTGGTTCATTCTTTTTTCTTTTTCTTGTTTTTTGTCCGTTCTAATTATTGAGTTATATTTTTTTATTTATTTTTTAATTAATTATTATTAAAAATATCTTGAAATTAAAATGACTAAAATACCCTTTATTATTCAGGTAATTTACATAAAATCTAACTGAGCTAAATTTCAATTTACAATTTCATCGCATTTTACCAGTGTCGGTAAAAATCAAAAATTACCTCTGTAACGAAACTCTATCAAATTTATATTCAAATCGTTTGTCTCGGAGTTTAGATTTCAAATCTTAACATTTTAGAACCTAATTCCGCACTTAAAATTTTCCTAGGGTCAAAATGATCAAAATACCCTCGGAGTCAATAATTACTATATTATACTTAAAACAATCGTCTTTCCGACCTGATTATCGTTTAGACATTTAAATGATTAAATTATCTTAAAATAATCCATTTCTTAAATTTTTACCAAAAATAAGTATTATTTAGTTTAATAAAATTAGTAAATTATAATTAGTTCATAATTAAGTTTTTAGGCAGTGACAATTTTTTCCACATTTTAAAAAGAGTTTTGTCCTCAAAACTCGATTATAAATCTCTCCAATTATACTGGTGTTAGCTATATTATTTAATACATTGAAGTGTATTAATACTGACTTTATGGTTTTGGTGTTGGTTGATGTATTTATATCAGAGAGTTCTAGGTTCACTATAAATTTTAATAATTTCTAATATATTTCTCACTAGTCTTCTATCTAAGATCTTACCCTTTCTTCAACTAAATTTTAGTTTTGAGCTCATCCCGAAAATGGCTACCTCAATTAAAACTATTTATGTCTTCTGTGGCGCTGGTTCAGGAAAAACTAGTGCGTTTGAAGATGCAGCTAAGCTTTTAAGTGAAGTTTTAGTGATAGAAAACTTAAATTAGTTTATGGAGGCAGAAATCTAGGTTTGATGAGTGCAGTTGGCAGAGTTGCACATAACGATGGTAATTAAGTTTTAGGTGTTTTGCCTAAGGCTTTGAATAACAGTGGCTTAATTGGTTCTACTCTTGGAGATAATAAAATTTTGGTGGATTCTATGCATGAGTGTAAGTCTGCAATGTATGAGCATTCTGATGCTTTCATAGCTTTACCTGACGACTATGGAAAACTGGAAGAGTTTTTTGAAGTGTTGACTTGAGCTCAATTAGGGATTCACAAGAAACCTATTGGGCTCCTAAATGTTGATGGGTTTTATGACTTATTATTGGGCTTTCTGGACTTAATTATAGAGAAATGGTTAATGTCGACCTATTTTCGGAATTTATTTGTAACTAAGTCAGATGTAAACAGGTTATTAAATCACCTAAAGGCTTTTACGTTAAGAACAGACTCTAATGTAAGCGCATTAGATTAGTCTATTGATGAGAGTAGTAAAAGTAAAAGAACAGATTAATTTATTTCTATCTGTCTTATATTTTTAATATTTTTTACTTATCAATTTCTTCTTTTTTTTTTCTTTTTAAAAATAAAATTTTATTCATTAATTATTTTATTACACAAAAGGCTGACCTAACTCTAGTCTAAGTTCCCTCTCATAAGCTTCTGTTGAAGCTTCTAGATCACTGGTAATATATCATAGAGAAAAATCTACAGGTTCTATTGGGGTGGCTGATACTACATATCTTTTTGCTAAGGGTTAATCATGACCTGGAGGAGAGATGTATCGATTCAGAGTCGGTAGAACTTTAAGCCTAGGTTTTAATGGTCATCTGGCTCCTCATCAGGGTATACTCCATTTAGCTCCAAAAGATGATCTTCTAGAGCGATTCGCCTTGCCCTATACTTTAAAATTTGAAAGGTAGTTAACCATTCCCCTATATCTGGACTCTCCATCAGTTTCTCGTCCTCATCCATTCCTGTCTCGTAGCCTCTAGAGAAGATATATAGTGTGGTAGCCTCTGATCTATGAATGGGACCATTCCACAGATTCTCTTTTTCAATTATCTGTCTTAATTTATTTCTCCACCATAAAAGTGGAGCGTACCATTCAAAAAATATCCAGATATATGATCTGGAGTTGGCAGGATCATATAAGAAAAAGAATAGTTCCACAGTTGGGAACTCTATTGAGAAATAATGGTGTACACCTACGCACCAAAGATACCATAAATCTTCTTGAGCCATATCATCTAAAGGTTTTAAATAATAAGTAAGAAGATATGGGCTGGTTTCAAATAGAAGCATGAAATTTTCGGTTAAACCCCTACAACAAACGATAATGAAGAGACACGTAATAAGAGTTACACAAGCATACTCGTTCAACTCTTGTAATTCATTAAAAGTTATTCCCGAAGGAAATTCACTTTGGCGAGAAGCCATTCGTACTAGAAATGGGGGAAGAAGTCATAAACTTGCTGAGAATTCATGATGATTTTCTGGAAAGGAGATTTTTCTGGGTAGTAAGGAAATCTCGAAGTTTAGATAACTTAGCTATAATTTCTTAATTCATTTAATCATCTGATTTTATAGGCAAATTTTCAGACTCAATCGATTAAATTTTCTTTTGGATTTGACATCATTTATCCAAGCTTTATTTCCTATCAATTTGACTTATTTTCATTTTCGGAGTACTTATCTGTCGCTTAATCATCGACCGAATTTATGATTTACTACTTTTACGTTATATAATTTCATGGCTGTTGAAATTTTCTTATTATTTAATATGTAATTTTGCGATTAATAGTTTTTCTTTTGTCATTTCTTTCATTAATCATAGATTGAATTTTCAAATGATGTGGTTTTATGGTTCCTACGTCATTGATTAATCTCAATTATTTTCTTCAGGTTATTTGTCTTCAGCGGTTTCATTATTGTTTTCCCATTATTGTATAATTATCTTTTATTTTGTTGTATTGATTTGCTGGACACAAATCAATTGATAATTTTTATCGTTTATAGTTCACGTGTTTTATTTGTCGTTATGTTAGAAAGTTATTTAACCACTATATCTGACTAGGACATAGAGTTAAATATCTTCCCACATAACAGAATTTTCATTTATGTTTTACTATATAAACATTGTGTTCTTACTTGGTTTAAAATTTTTATACTTAATATTTTAATTAAATTCTTGAGATCAAAATACAGGTACGTCCACCTATACCTGTTTCAAAGAATTAAAATTATTTGGTCTCATGTCGGTTACTGCAGATCCCAACATAAGACTGTTTAATTTATATATTTATTTTCTTAGGCCCATTATTTTTTTTTTACTATTTTGACTTTGGTTAAGGTATTTGTATACCTTATATATTATTATTATTATTATTATTGTTATTATTATTTTTATTATTCCCTTTCTAAACTATTTTCACTTAAGTTTTATACTATACTTTATTTGTTTAATTATTCTTAATCTTTTTTTTTGGAAAAAATTTTATTCCCACTTTTTAATTAATTTAACCTTTTTTATAATATCTTGACTGCATTTATTTTATCTTAATTGTTTCACTTATCTTATCTTATTTAACTTTATTATTTACTTTATTTTATTTTAAATTATTTGATTTGCAGGACACAAATCAAATAATAGTTTTTATGTTCATGTATTTTATTTAACTTTTTTATTTAAAATTTTGTTTCTTATTATCTGTCTTATTCTTTATTTCTTAATTACTACTTATCATTATACTCTATGTGTTTGTATTTCTAAGTGGCATATATGTTTTTCTATTTGGCATATACTGTGAAGTTAAAGTCAACACAAACAAAGCTAGACTAGAAAAGGGAAAAAAATGTACCTACATTTTGTAATAAATATGATATGTATACCATGTAATATGTAATGTAGCACAACTTGGTTCGGCTATAAATAGTCGGATTAAGGGGTGTTACATGTTTGGTTTATAGCCCCTTTAACAGTTCATATTTTCATACAATTCTTATATTTTTTTTAATCTATAACCTTTCATATTTTCTATTTTTATTCTAAAATAATATTTATTTTGTAGTTTATCAATAATATGGAAGATGCATATGATTATGAGAGCAAAAGTGTCACTCATGGTGAAGGCCAAAACTCAATTGAACTCAAACAGAATAAGGTATGACCTATAATAATTTGTCCATACGTTGTGATGGAATTTGAATCTTGGGATAGTGCATATAGTCATTATAATGCTTATACAAGGGAGAAAGGATTTGACACTCGTAAACATTCTACTCGTTTTTCCCATAGGTCATAGATTTTGTTGCTCATTCGAGGGATTTTGAGTTTCTGAAAAAAGAGACGAAGAAAAAAAAAAAGAATTCATGCAGAGTCAAGAACAGGATGCAAGGCTCTGATGGCAAATAAAAAAAGAAAAGAGGATAAGTGGATAGTATCACAAATGGTGGATGAACATAATCATAATTTAGCAACTCCAAGCAAAATGTGGAACTATCGTTCTTATAGAGGTATAACTAATGCTGAAGCTGAAGTAATAAAGAATATGCATTCTGTAGGAATTAGAACAAATTTGATAATGAGTTTCATGAATTCTAAAGTGGGAGGATCAAACAATATTCGATTTAGTAAGAAAGATATAATGAACTTTTTAAGCTCAAAACGCCAAAAAGAAATTGGAAAAGGGGATGCAACATCTATTTCTGAATATTTAGAGAAGAAGCAAATAGATAATCCTTCCTTTTTTATTCAATCCAAGTTGACTCGGAAGGACATATGACAAATTTTTTTGGACTGATGCTTGTTCACGAATAGACTATCATTATTTTGGGGATGTTGTGTATTTTGATCCTATATATTTGACAAACAGATATGGCATGCCATTTGTTCCCATTATAAGATTTAATCATCATGATCAAACAATGATATTTGGAGGAGCACTTCTTTTTTATGAAACAAAAGAATCATTTTCTTGGGCGATGTCAACATGGATGAATACAATGGGCGATAAACAATCTAATAAAGTAATACTCACATATCAAGAATCGGCAATCATAGGTGTTATTTCCCGTGACAATGGGCGGTAAACAATCTAATAAAGTAATACTCACATATCAAGAATCGACAATCAGAGGTGCTATTTCCCGTGTTATGCCAAATGCTTATCACCGACTTTTTATGAGAAATGCATTAGTAAATATCTCATTTGTGTTTAATACACAAAAAGGATTTAAAAAAGATTTTAATAATTATTATATAGATGTAAAACAGTTGAAGAGTTTGAGTTGATTTGGAAATATATGCTTTCAGAGTATAATTTAGAGGATAATGGATGGTTAAAGAAATTATATGAAAAGAGAAAAAAAATGGGTGGTGGTTTACTTTCGTGATTTATTTTGTGCTGCAATGAAAATCACACAACGTAGTAAAAGTATCAATGATTTTTTTGACAAATACTTGAAAAAAAAAATGTCATTGTCAGAGTTCATAAAGCATTTTAATCTTGTTATGACTACGCAGAGAGATGAACAAAGTAATGCTGACTTTGAAAGTAATATGAAAAGGCCAATTTTAAGGCGGAAAATAAAGATTAAAGAAGAGGCAGCTAATATGTATACAAAAGAAATATTTTATGCTTTCAAGAGGAATTAGTAGATTGTCTCTCTTATCATCATGAGAAGTTTTCAAGTACTGATCACATCTACCTATTGGGTGCGGAGGGGGCAAAAATAAGCTCATCACACTGTCACCTATGACCATTCTGATCAACAAGTCAAGTGTACTTGTCAAGTGTTTGAATTTGCTAGTTTTTTTTATGTCGGCACATATTAAAGATCTTTCTTGTCTTTGACATTCAAACAATTCCAGCACACTATATATTAAAAAGATGAAAAAATTTTGCAAAGCATGGAGCTATGTTGAATAATCAAGGTGACAAAGTGCAAGTGGATTGTCAAGAGTCTACAATACTTCGGTACAATAATCTTTGTCATGAAGCGATAAACATTGCAACTAAGCCACATCAAAGAAAGAGGTGTATGAGCTAGCTTTGGATGGTTGCATAAAGTATTGAAAAATGTTCAAAATTCACTTAGAAATTTGTCTCTCAATGTGGAAGAACAATTAAGAAATAATGATGACATGCAAGACCCATTAAAAATATCTAAGCCGTTACTTAATCCTATTGTGAAGAGGCATAAAGGACGTGCTAAAAAGTTGAAATCATTTTTGGACAGGGTGGAAAAAGCAGAGCTAAAAAGAACAACAATAAAGGGAAGATTGCATCTACAGAGATAAGTGAAAATTTTAACCAAGCTTTAAATATGCCATGGTAAGATGAATACCTCATTATTGAATATATATTTTTTATTAATATATAATTCATCTTTTTTATGATTTGCAGTTCTTCATTGCATATCTTAAATAGTGAAAATCCTCCATCGAATATGGTATAAGTTATTAATATTATTATTATTATGCAACAATTTTACTATCTTTATCTTACATTATACTAAATGATAAGTAGAACAGTTATGTAGGAGCCGATTATAACCCAACAAATAACTTCTATTACTATTTCAAGTCAAAATTATATGGAAGATAGATCTTTTTATGAACAATATAGTTTTTCACTTCATCAGACAAATTTATTTACATAGGTAAATTTTTTTTTTCTAAATGGCAAAGTTTTATTTTTGTTTATAGTGGATTTCCTTTTAAAAATAAATTGAATTATTTATTTATTTATTTTAATATAGCAATTGCTAATATCAAGTCAAATAGGAACTCTCTCTCACCATGCTAATAAAGAAATACATAAACAGTTAAATGCCTTGCACAATGCTAATGCTTCATACCCTCAACAACACAGTCAAGTTAGCCTTCTGTTACATTGGTAATATATGTTAATTTGATCTATGACTTATAATTATACTTTTATATTATTTTAGGGAATAAGTTTTTCACGTTTCTTCAATCAAACTTAATCAATTGGTTCAAATTGGAGTATTAGTTAGCAAGGAAATATAAATTGCAATGACTCTGGTTAGTCCATGTGCCTTTTTTTAATCTTTTTTACTTATTATTATCATCACCTAATGCTTGTGTCTACTTCTAGGTGAGAGACAATATTTCAAGCAGGATTAAATGAAACGTAAGAAGCAGATAAAAGCTATATTACAATTGATTTATGATGTTTATTTGGGATATGTAAGAAAGTGAATTTTTTTTGTCAAATTATGATGTTTATTTGGATGTAAATATGTTTTCATACAATGAACTATTTTATCGTTGGTGTAATTGTTTGATAGCACTTTGTTAGATTCTTTTGAATCTGAAAATCACTTCTTGTTATGCAATGATAGCTTCTGCGTATATAAATTACATTATGACTTTGCTCTCGTTCTTCCTTCAGTTTCTGATATCAACTTTCTGCTTTTAATATCCTGTGTTTTTTAGAGTTACCACTAAAGGAAAATCAATAGAAAGACATAGTTATAGAGTTATATTTCCGCACAGTTTTATTTGTTTATTTATTTACTTTGACACAAGAATTGAACATAAATTGGTCAAGTTATCACGATCAGCTGTCACTGTATTAAAAATCAGCAATAGACTGAAATCAAGCAAATCGAATGGAATCAAACCAGTTGGTTGTTGTTAATCCGAAGATAGTTTCATCTCATAACATTTGGTTGTTGTTAACATTACAATTTAATTAGACATGCAGTTTTTTTTTTTGTAGCTAAAAACTGAGGTACAGAGCTAGTAATTCAAGGATGCTAGTCTATTTCTCAGTCTTGTTCTAACAAAATATGAAGGATAATGACGGTTGATGAAGAACGAACGCATATATATTCTCTTTTACTGAAGCGCAGCGTTTCTGTATGTTGTGCCATTTTTCATCCGTTTTGTTTCTTCTGTTTTGGTTAAAATAAATAATGTGAAAGACTTTTTTTTATTATTATTAATTAGAGTTTGTTTACAACTCAAACTCTAGTCTCAATAAATTAATAATCCAAAGGCTACTATGCTCGTTTGTATACACGGACGAGCATATAGTAGCTGTACCCTAATAATGAATGTTATTTATTAATTAAATAATTTAATAAAGATATAACTATCCTTAAAATATTAGAAATATGAGAGGCATTTTTAGCAATTCTAATGTTCCTCCCTCCCATTTATACATTTAAGTTCTTCAGCTCGTTTTTATAAAGAAACCCTAGCCTTGAACAGTTGCTGCCTCAACTAGTCGTTACACTCGCCGTCGTTCTTCTGTATTGAATCTATTTATCTTCTCTAGTGGACGCTTCACTACAACTCTATGATTTTCATCCAAAACTTGATAGAAACAACATGAAATCTTATCGGCAACACGATTATCGACGAAAACCAACCTAAAATTGCATGAATCTCGTTGAAAACTTTATGTTTCTGAATTTCCATACAATAGCGCTACAAAAAGCTGTCCAAAATTTTGGTCGGCTTCCGATTATTTGACGACTATTCTGAATGGTCAGTGTCGACCGGTACCCTTTATTTGCCGGTCAGCTGCATTTGGTGGTGATAGAGGTGCTAGGGTTCCTATTGGTCTTTTCGCAACTAAGAGGAGGGTGAATTAGTTAACTCATTATATCTTTCCGTAGTTGAGTTACTTTATATTTCCGACTTTACAAATTTCAGGACATGACAAGAGCCCGTACAACCAAAATACGCTCCCCATTTACTATATAATTATTAATTTTTTTTTCATTTTTAACCTAAACTCTAAACAACACAACAAAAAGAACGTCAAAAAGCATTGCTCTCATCGTCCTCTTCTTCTTCTTCCAACCAAAAGAAAGCTTCAGACATCAGACGGACAAGAGGGTTTTCCAACTAAGAGTAGGCTCCTCTCATCGAGCTCGTCAATTTGACACTGGTATTTACCTCGATCAGTAGCCAGAGTTATGAGTTCCAGGCGGATTGGTGGCTGTATTTACCTCAATTTGAATGGTTTAAATGTGTTTTTCATCACCTTTTGCTGGCCAGAAGACAATGTTGGGTTTTCACATGTAGAGAACTTACCAAATTCAAATTTTATAAAATCTCACGCCGAGACCTTCATATTTGTAATGGATTTGCTACAACAAATCTACAATGAATTTGCTACGATTTTTTGAAAAATAGTTATGTGTTTGCTTCGGATTTGCAACTAATTTGCTACAATTTTGCGACACACATATAAACGAAAATAGTTACGAATTTAATACAAAATTACGACTAATTAATGATGAAATTGTGATGGATTTACTACAGCTGCCATATCAAAGCGCCATATTTGCTATGGATTTTTTGTAGCAAATTCGTCGCAAACAAAATTTGGGAGTAGGTTTTTGGTGACGGCTACATGTCTGTAGCAACGTAGCAAATCTATTTTTGCTACAGATTTGCTACAAAATCGTCTATAACAAATCCGTACCCGAGCTGTAATGCTCAAATGCTCTGAATCCTTCCAAGATGCATGAAGCGTACTGAACCATACAATTAATTAACTCTGTTTTACGTACATGGTTAGAGTTGAATGGGTAGACTTGTCAAATGGGGTTGGAGGATGGGTCTAGTGGAAAACGCTTAAGAGTGGAGGTAAGATGTCCAAGAATTGATGCCCCTCCAATGCAGCAGGTGTGTGTGAGAAAATGTCTACGCGGAAAAAAAGAGAAAAAGATAGACCTTCCCAACTACACACGCCCAGATGTGACAATTGATAAAACAAACATAGGAACAGGCCAGGAGGGTGATAACCTGATACGACATCGTACACAGCATGTTGAAACCGCGTTACAGTTGTGCGCAAGAAAGGAAAGGAAAGGCAACCGTAAATTTTTTTTTTTTAAACCAGAAAGGCAACCGTAAGGATAATAATAATTTCATAATTTGTGTTTGGTGTCTGAGGATGGCATTTTCGTAAAAAGAAGAAAAGTAGGAGTCCAAATTAGGATAAAAAAGAGTACGTGTCCGATTAGGTATTTCCATGAAAGGCACTGTGATCGAGCTGTATGCGGCAGAGCTTTATAAAATCCCTCCCAACAAACTAGCTATAAAATAAATCCCTTCTCATAATCAACTCATTATTACAGAGAAAGCTCAAGAAATTAGCTATCTGTATCAATAATTGTATTTAAGGTTTCTACTCCAAGTTCTAAGCTGTCTTTGTTCTAATGGAGGATCGTAAGGAGGTACCACTCTCTTTCTCTCGCATCTGTATGTTTCTGTTTTTGTTTGTTTCTCGAGATAACACTGGAAACAGTTAATTTTAGCTTTCCTGTTGATTTTTGCTCTGGTTTAATAAAATAAAATATTGAAAATCGCTTTACTAGTAAATATGGAGGTTTTTTTCTTTTCTTCAGTATCATTGTGTAAAACTATTTTCTCGATTTTTTTTGTGTAACCAAACACTGAAACTTCGCAAAATTATCGGAGGTTTTGTATTTTTGTGTTTGAAATTTGATTTTGGAATTTTTACAGATTTTCTGATTGAGATCTGGCAGAATGAAATTTTCAATTGGTTGTTTATTGGCCTCGAAAAAGTTACTTTACCTGTGAAGAAACATTCAAACTAAGTAATCATCCATTCTCTCTTCAAACATATGTAGTAGTCAAATATTCCCCTATTTAAAAAATAAAATAAACTCTTGAATTTTCAAATGTCAGCACAATTATTCTACTATCTCAAAATTGCTTTCTTGTATACCATTCCAATCGTGTTTTCATTTTATTCATTTATTGACTTTTTCTATGGCTTTGAATTTCATAATGAATTTATTGCTACTGTATTGTCTTGAACCAAAGAAAGCGGACTAGGGAATTTAGTTTAATTATTGTCTTTTTTTTTTTCAAAGGTTTAATTATTGTCTTTTGCTTTGGGTATTTGTAAATTTCATATCTTTCAAATGATGTTGATTCTTTTTGGGTAAATTAAGCACTAATTAATTTTATCGTTTGTGAAGAAAAATGCACCGTGGCTATCAGTACCCCAATTTGGGGATTGGGATCAGAAGGGTGAATTGCCCGATTATTCCATGGATTTTACAAAAATTAGGGAAATGAGGAAGCAGAACAAAAGGGATGTTTCAAGAGCTAGTCTTGGCAATGAAGATGAACTCATTAACCCAACAGCAACCAGCGCAAAAGTTACGCATGATGATCATCATCAACACCATGACCCATACCATCAGAGCCATCACCACACCACAAATGTAAGATTTGATTCTTTAGCCAGATTTATATCTTCATCTAGTACTGTCACAATCAAAGAAGAATGACATAATAAAGAATATGTGTGGTAGCAAAGTGCATGTGATATAGTGGTACCGAAATTGTACACTTTTTTATATTAAACCTGGCGGGTCATTGTTGGAAACTAGTAGGTAGCATTTATTTAAATCATATCAATTATATGGCCTTTATTAATTAAAAATCTTTGTTCCAGAAAAATATATAAATATAACAAAGATAAAGTTTAGTCCACCTCACAGGAAGGGATTATAAAATTTGGGATGGCCGACCAGTTTGATGCAGGGGGCGGCACCAGAATAAAAATAACTAGGAGGTTGGCAAAGAAAAATTTACCAAAAATTGGGGGACCAAGTTCAGTTCATTCTGGATTCCCCCCAGTCAAGTGCATCCTTTAATGCATTGAGGCCAGTTTGGCATAGGACTGTATCTTGTTTGTTATGAATTTATTTTATTAAAAAAGCACTCTATAATGGAGTCCAAAGTTGAAAGGAATATACTTAAACGCTGTATTAATAAAGTATAAACTTAATAATGTCCAATAGTTATTATGCTTAGTTTATTATATGCATGTGATGATGCATGGATGTAAAGACTTTTAGGTTGAAGAAAGGTGTAATATATAATTTGGAGAATAACAGGTATATTGGCAACTAGAAAAGATGAGCAATGTCTTGGATCAAAGCCAAGTATTTTAATTAAATTAGGTAGATTATAGAGATATGTGCTTATTGAGGGAAGTGAAGATAATCTTCTACATACCTAGGTTATACCGAATTGCAAGCGGTGCACATGCAATGCAAAACAAGTTTTGGAGCATTCAGTATGGGGCCATTTCCACTTTATATTTCCGTCTGGTTTGTTTAGTATCAGGGCTTCCATCTGGAAAGTGGCATTATAGGATTAAAATACTAACTGATTTAGCAAATACAAAGTCTCCGACTATAGGTAAAAATTATTTTCAATTGATTTATTTCTAGTGTTCATGAAATCATTCCAATAATTAGGCATTTTGATTTGAGTATCAAAATATTATGGTGATTACTAATTTCATTTTCTTTTGCTATCCTTAAAGTGTTGCTGTAAGTAATTAAATATGATTAATTTTGGTCATTGTTAATTTTCTCAAACAGACAAGGAGAAGTATCTTCAGCTATTTCAACTGCTGTGTCAAAGCCTGATAGTTTTCGCGCTATCTTCCTTTTGCTAGATCACCTGTAATGATATGTAATTTGGAGACCGCTATTTATTTATAATCTTTGTATGTTTTCGGGATTCCCTTTTTTAAGATTTTCTTGACTATTATTTTCAGATGAAAAGAATGATGTATTCTGTAAATTGGTGATGAGCATTGATTGAATGGTAGATTATGAGGACAAGGGACCTAATTGATTAAAGATGTGGGTTGTCATGGTCTGCCTGTGGGCAAAGATAAAAAAAAAATGCACTTCAACTTTAGTCAAAAAATTAGCATGGGCTCCAATTACACTAAGAACCATTTGTGCACATGAAATTTCAAAAATTGTTTAGCTTATGACAGTAGCGTGTGAAAAGATTAAAATATAATTTGGCACCTTCAACTTAAACCTTTGGTCAAAGATCAAAAATATAATTTCCATTCAAATCTTTGTTTCCAATTCTGACACTAAAAAACAAATCAATATACCAAATTGAAATTCTTGTTATTAGAGTCGGGGTATGGGAATTTGGATAGAAATGTAAACTTCTTGATTTTTGTGAATGTTGAGTTTATGGGCAAAATAATAATTTTGTATCTTAGGGGCAAAATAGTTATTTTGCACTCTTATATTTTGTTTTGATAAATTTTGATGATTTGGATGCTCGTTTGATATTTAAGAGGATGAGACGGCTATTTTGAATATAATATTTTATTTTTGAGTTTCGGAGATATTTTTGTCACTTTTGGTTTTTTATTAATTAAAATTTAAAATAAATTTATAGTTTATTAATTCTAAAAATAAAATTAATTTGGGTCTATGAGATTTTATTGGTTTTGTGTTGAATTTAGGGATTTAATAGGATATTTGGGTTAATAAAATAAATATATTACGAGTTTATTTTATAATTTAAAAATATTATTTTCCTATAAATAGGCTATAGAGGATTAAGGGTTTTAGAGACTTAAAATTTAGGATTACTTCAAAAGAGGGAGAAATTAGGTTTTTGAGTCAAAACCAATCGGTTCGTCGTTTAGGCTAGAGGAAGGCAGAAGCTCTGTGTTGTTTGGCGTAGGAGCAATGTCATCTGGCAAGAATGCTCGACACACAGGATTGTTGATTGGTGTGTGGAATCGATGTCGTTTGGTCTCTTGTGAAGCAGCTTGCTGTGTCGTTTCGTCGGGTTTCTAGCATCATTTTTCGAACTTTTTGGATGTTTTTGAGGTTTCTCTCGATTCCTATGCATTATTTTGATTCCCATATAATTAAGGCCTGCTAAAATCATATCAGGTTTGTAATGCCCCTTATAAGCCTACCGAAATAGACCTATAAAAGAGTTACATGTGTCTTTCGACGGTATACAGAACTTAAAATTTTTACTAAATACCGTTTAATATTATCACATTACAGAATAAATTATATGTTTACAGTTTACAATTTACAATCTAGCTTTTACCGCTTTACAGTATATGCCACTCTAATCTTCTAGATGATTCAGTCGCTGAACAGCTACTCTGGTTCTTTTTTAACTTCTGTTTTTGACACCTACAAGTTAGCAAACATTAACTTGCTGAGCTACGAACTCAGTGGATACTTTACATAAACAAATATAAATAATGTACAACAATATCTTATAGCAACACAGGTATCGCAAGTAACACATAATCACGACAATGCATCACATCATCACATATCATCACAACACATTGAATAAGAGTAAAGTATCTAACCTGTGTAGATGCTGCACTCTTCTGAGGTTCTCCTGCGTTCTCATATCTTGGCTATATCCCGTCGTTAGCTAATCATCGAATTACAATCCAATTAATTTTTTATTCGATTTTATTAATAATTCCCTTTTTTACTGTTTCTATTAGATTAGTGTCTATTATGCTAGCTACGCACTCTGATTATCAACCTATGCTCATAAGTCTTTAATCGTTTTACCTATTTATTTGCTTTGGTAGTACATACACATATCCCCAATTATATCATTAAGGTTCATTATTTAAATTCATTAATCCTCTCAACTATTCAATTATTCGGTGTTGTTACTACTTTGGTCTTTTACTAATCTTCGTTGTTATTATTATTATTATTATTATTATTATTGTTCATTCTCTAATTTATTAACCCATTTATATTTATTATTAACCGACTTATCAAATTTCTATATGATTCCAATTAATTTGTTTATTAATTAAATCCCTAATAAATTTTTAATACGCCCTTCGAACATCAACTTGTCAATATTTATTCGTTAATTAATCCAAGTTCGGTTATTCATATCATTAATTATTCCTTTACGTCCAATTTTGTTAATTCCAATTTATGTCTCATATTAATTTAACACCATTAGTAATTAAATTCATTAATTAAGTTTACGGAGTTTGCGGTTCTATTAATTCGGAGTCTCGAATTGTCAAACTAAGTCCATTTTCGAGTCCAGGGTGTCAAAACGATGTCATATAAGTTCTGTCTAAAATCAATCGCCGGACGGAATATTCAGGTCACCGGCCGGTCGCTGAAAACTGCAAATGGTGTCGAAAATTCACACAAAATACATATTCAGATTCGTCTCAATTCAACGGTTCCAAAAATGTGATCATATTTAACGGACTACCGGCCATTTGGCCGAAAAATCTCAAAAACAGTCCAATTGATCGTCAGAAATTCCCATACCGAAAAACTTATCCAATCAACACAAACTCAATGTCAAATTAAAGCTTAGAGGGAGAGGATCAAGAATATACCCTTAGATCGGCCGGACTATGGCTGGAAGGCGACGAAAAATCTGTTTGGAACTTTCGGTGAATAGTACTTCGCTTTCACCTTCTTCGGTCGCCGGAAATGGCGTTTCCAGGCGGCAAGCCCTACGCCATCTAGAAGCTCTAGTTTTGGGAAATCCAAATCTGCCCTCAAACTCTTCATCCGATCGCCGGAAGGTACCGAAAAATGCATTTACAGTCGTCAGTGAAAAGTTAAGAGGAAATGATTGCCGGACCTTCGAGCCGCGAGTATCGCAGTTGGATGGGTCGGCTGGCGACGGTTCTCGGCTCGTTGGGTTCCTCAGATCTTCCTTTTCCCGATCTCGGCGAGTAGGAGGGAGACGATCGGCGGTGGCAGCAGATACCGCGTCGGCAGTCGCGATCTCTCCCTTCTCTCTCTCCTCTGTTTCTCTTCTCCTTCGTCTCTTTTGTTCTCTCTGATTTTTTCGACGATGGTGGCCGGGAAGAAAAGAGAAGGTGGCGGTGGTAGCGATGACTGACGGCGGCGTTAGGCTGTAACACCCTAATTTTTAAATATCGCTTTTTAATTAAAAAGACTAATTCCAAGTAAAAATTTATTTTGGGGAATATTTTAGAATTTTAACCCATTGGTATTTTGGAAAATAATAAAACATGCAGAGGACATTATAGTCCAATTATTATACGTAAATTAATTGAATAGTCGAGGGTATTTCGGTATTTTTATTCGAAAGATAATTTAAATAAATATTATTATTATTACAGTATTATTTTAACAAAAAAAAAGAAAGGGAGAAGATTAGAAACGGGAAAGAAAGGGAAGAAAAGAAAAGAGGAAAGAGAAAAGGAAGGAGGCGGGCTGCCGATGCCGCCTGCGCCACTACCGGCAATCGACCGGCCAAACGCGCCCCACCGCGGTGAAGCTTGGCCTCCGGCGAGTGTGATGGTGTAGGCATGGTCGTGAGTCTTTGATGGAATTGGCTGTACGAGCAACAAGAATTTCCGGTGGCGTTGTAGCGATACTATTCACAGCCAACTGTCGATGCGATTTTCGGCTTCCCTGGTGGACGGGCACCAAATCCAGCTGCACCGGTCAACTCCTCTCTTCAAGGGCTTTCTTTTGACATAGGCCTTGCTGCCTGAAAATACGATTTTCCGATGACCCAAGCTCAACGCCGCCGAACGGCTTCTGGTGTAGATCTTGGTTGCTCCGATGGTCGGACGGTGGGTTTGAGACCTGATCTGAACTCCTCTCGACGAGAGATTTTCGATGATGTAGGCCTTGTTGCCAATCTATAGCCGGAACGAAAGTCGTGTACAAATTGCAATTTGGATTTTTATATTTTCCGACCACTCTTAGAGGTTTTTTGTCGAGTTTGATGGTAAATTCTTAATCCTCACTTCTTTATCTTTCATTTGACGTAGAGATTGCTTGAATCGGATACCAAAATTGAAAGTTGTGTTCTCTGGTGCAATTTTCCGGCCAAACGGCCGGTAGTCTGATAGATTTGATCACATATTTGGCAACTAGACTTTGAGATGAATCTAGACATATATTTTGTGTAAAATTTGGATGCCATTTGCGATTTCCGGCGACCGGACGGTGACCAGCCGACAACGGAATATTCTGCTGCTGGTGACCGGAATATTCCCTCCAGCGACTGATTTTTCGACAGTACTTATTCGGCATCGTTTCGACACCCTGAACCAAAATATGAAATCCGTTTGACAAACTAGGATTACGAATTACTAGAATTTCAAATATCGCAAATTTAATTAATGAATTTATTAAATAATAACATTTATCTAAATTGGGATTTATATTAAAATTAATGGAATTTGAATATAAATAATCGATGTCGTATTTTAAATAAATTGTCGACGCCAAGTAATTATTTAATTGGAGAAATATTAAGATAAATGTAATGATGAAAGTTATAAGATAATAATTGGACAAATAAAAATAAACATATAAAGTATAAACGGATGAGGGATTAATTTTATTGTGATTTGATCAACTAAATAGCATCGGGAAATAGTCAGAACATGAAAGTATAGGAGGAATACGTTGCAGTGAGACGACATGACAGGTTTGATACTTTACCCTTTCTTAACTTGCTGTAAATAAATGCTATATCATGTTTCGATGCTATTTTGTGCACTACCTGATATTTATATTGACGTGAACTCTTATTATGTAATATTTGAAATGTTTGTGTAAAGTATCTACTAAGCAAAACGCTTAGCAAGTTAGTTTCTACTAACTTGTAAGTGCTAGAAGTAGAAGTCAAGAAAGAACCAGTAGGACAGAGCGACATCGGAAACTACCCTATCCTTAGCGTGGCATATACTGAAGAGTTATAAAAGAGAATAATTATGAAATTGCAATTGTAATTTATTATATTGTAATTATTTGGTGTAAATATCATTTTAAAAAAAATAAGTTCTAGGTACCGTCGAAAGACACTTGTAACCCTCGTATAGGTTTATTACGGTAGGCCTATAAGGGTTGTTACAATTTTTGGTATCAGAGCACCGGTTTGGCCGTTCCTGGGCTGTTAAACTGAGAAAAGACAGTATATGCCACTTAGGATTGTCAATGGGTAGACAATGAAAACAAAAATGTGAGTGGAAAATGAGACTTAATAAAGAAGTAGGAGAACACATGAAAGTGTAACACAAAATATTAGGAGAGCGAGACAAGAATAAGTCAGAAGATAGATACGAAATCTGAACTCTAGTAAATAGACTGATAGATAAAGAATATAGGAAGAATTGATATTTAATAATGCACGAAGGAAAAACGGAATTAGATAGTAAAGGAGCGAAACAAAAGTTGGAGAGCACAAAGGATTATAATTAGGGGAACTAAATAGTAATAGGAAAGAAGAAATTGAAATAAGAATTAACCTGAATAAGAGGGTGAAAATGAAAAAATTGAATTTCATTTAATGAATTATGACCGATAATTGATTTGTGTGAAGTATTGTAAATTGATTGTTTTCCTGTGATGTGAAATCTAATTATGTGACGAATAATTGAATAAAAACACATGTTTGATGTGATATTGCGAATGTCGAAAGTATAGGAAGTTCGTGCGGAACTGTGATTTAGTAGGAATGAATATTTTTGAAATTTAAATTTTACTCTTACAATAATTAGGGAAAATTAAATTGCATTCGAAATTTTGTCCAACATTCGGAAAAATATAGATAATGAATTGAAAATTGACCAAGGTATATTTAAAGAGGATTTTTATTAATAAACCCTAATTTGAAAGATGCTAGATGAATATGGTTAATTAGGAAGACAATTGGCAAGAGAAAGATAAGCACCGAGAAATAGAAAGTCAAAAATGAAAAATAAGAAAATAATAAAAATTTTGAATATATGTAAAAGATATTTATTTTCAAATGCTTTTAAAATATTTACATTGGAAATTTGAGTAAAAGATACGTTGAATGAGTAAGAGGTATGTATTTTGAAATAGCAGGAGTCGTGCCGTGATGCATGAAGTGTATCCGCGACGACAACCTATTCTCTATTCTAAATTGAACTCATATTATGAAATAGTGAACAATGTTAAACAAACTGGAGACTTCAAGAAAGATATAAAATGAAATTTGAGAATTTGTTTAAAAGTAAAGTAATGAAAATACCTAAAGTGTGATTCCATATAATAGTAAAAAAAAAAAAAATGATGAAAAGCCTGAAATGCTCAAATTAGACAAGTACTAATGATATTGTAAAGCGGGTAAAACAGAAAGAAATTGAGAAGTGGTAATAAAACAGTTCTATGTTGAGATAGACCATATCCAACATAAGATCAATAAATTTTAATTCTCAACGAATGAACAAATGACTTACCTGTATCTTAACTTGGAAAATCGAATTGAATTACTGAATACAAATCCCTAAAGAATCCCAAAGGAAATGAATAATATTATGATCGCGGCAATATCAAAAGTGAGAAAGGGTAAACGTGGAAAAGTGTCAAATTAATTCTGAGCAAAGAATACAACCTTAATATGTAGAAAGGAAGTTTAACTCGACGTCCTGGCCAGATGTAAGAGTTAAACCACTTTCTGACATAATTAAAAAGAAATAGGAACTCTACATGGTGTTAAAAGAAAAAGAAAGAAAGAGATGACAGTAATTAGACGTTGGGGTCAATGATTTATGAAAAAAAAAAATGTGATAAGGAAAGAAAAGGAAAAGGAAGGGAACATAAGATAATACAGCAGAAAAATGTGTGCTTACCTCGGTAATTCAGACTGAATTGACAAATGGGATAAAGAAATGATATGTGAAATGCAAAAGAATTGATGATAAATGGGCGTAGTTATGGCTAGACCACGATCTATGGCTCACATGCATAGTTATGGCTAGACCACGATCTATGACCCACATGAGAAATGACAATGAAATGGGTATAGTTATGGCTAGACCACGATTTATGGCTCACATGCATAGTTATGGCTAGACCACGATCTATGACCCGCATGAGATAATGTTGACAAAACGGCATAGTTATGGCTACGTCCACGATCTATGACCGAATATTACTATCCCATTTTGGTTCAACTGAAATTACCTTGCGGAGCAATAAATATATAAATAAGAGAAGAAATTGAAAACAAGAAAAACAACAAGCAAATGATAACCGGCGTAAAAAAAAGAAAGAGAAGAAGTGTTTGAATTTTGAAATTGATTTCAGTAATTATATTTTGATTTTGGGGACCAAAATCTTTTAAGGGGGTGAGATTGGTAACACTCTAATTTTAAATATTGGTTTTAAATTAAAATGGATTAAATGGAAAATGAAATTATTATTATTATTATTATTATTATTATTATTATTATTATTATTATTATTGTTGTTGTTGTTGTTTGTATATAAAAAAAAAAAAAGAAAGAAAGAAGGAAGATTTAAAATTTAAAAGGGAAAGCAGAAAAAAAAAAGAAAGAAAAAAAAAAGAAAACTAAAAACGGGAAATCGGGAACCAGGGAAAGAAGAGAAGAAAGAACAAAGAAAAAAAGGGAAGGGAGCCGCCTGCCGACAGCCGCAGCGCCGCCACCGCCGGCTTCTCGGCCGGTACTCGCCCACCAACGGGAAGCCCACAGTCCAGTGAACCCAATGGTGGCAGTCCGACGTCCAGCCATTGCCGGAGTTGGGTGTACTCTCGGCTCAAAGTTCCGAATTCCTATTCGCGTCACTATTTATCAGAAATTTCAAACGCGTTTTCTGGCAGCTACGGTGGTCGGACGGCAAAAGTGAGGACAATTCTGGAATCCTCATGAGAAGAGCTTTCTATCCATGTATGCTACGCCGCCTGAAAACTCCATTTCCGGTGACCGGCGAGAAAGTCAAACCGCCGGCTTCCGGCGTAGATCCCGGCCGCTCCGGTGGTCGGACGGACGATCTGAGACCTGATCTGGAATCCTTACGACGAGAGCTTTCAGGTGATGTAGGCCTTGTCGCCGATCTATAGCCGGAATGAAAGTCGTGTACAAATTGCAAATCGGATTTTGACATTTTCCGACCACTTCTGGCGGTTTTCCATCGAGTTTGACGGTAAATTCTTAATCCTTACTTCTTAAGCTACAATTTGACGTTGAGT
>CATIWJ010322400.1:0-26278 GCA_949640765.1 Croton laevigatus
TAAATTATATAATAGAATGTAATTCTATTACAATTACAAATAGGAAATATGTCATACTTAGTTTCCATAGGAATATTATTCATAATACATCATGAATTAACTTTACTTTATATAGTGTCAAGTTTATATATTTGCTATAATTACTTTAATTTATTTTATCCTTACATGTTTAGGTTTTGATTTTTATTGGTTTTATTTATTTTTCATTCTTAAATCTTAAGTATATTATAGTTAAATTTTCGACAAAATTAATTGATTCTTCATATTGATATCTTGCCCCATTAAGGTTCACACTCTTTGAAATATGTTATAGAAATTCAAATTATATTTTATAAAAATATTATTTAAGAAATAAACCAAAATATAAACCAACTTAATACACCAAAATATTTATCTCACACTGATAAATGTTGCAATACTAATTAATAGAATTAGTATAACTAATTATATACTATAATAAGAATTATAATAGCTCATGAGCACATTGAAACTAATTATATATTTAAACTCAAATTCGGTATAATTAGGATGAGTTTATGCCTATTGTATCAATTTTGAATTTCTAGCTCATGGTAACATTGAAGCTACCCCTAGATATTTAATTCTATATTAATATTTAATTTTAATTAATTAATTAATTAATAAAAATTCCTTTTTTTAAATTGGAGGTGGGAGGATTCAAAGCCTGATATCTGGGTTATCAATACACTTGCCACTGGGTTTTGAATTAACGTGTAATTAATACCAATCGTCATAATATTAGTATTAATAATGTCATCAGATCATTGGAAGTTGGCCAAAATTTTGAACAACTTTATGCAGCGCCATTGTCTAGAAGTTCAGAAACTGGACTTCTTCATGTGATTCGGGTCGTTTCTGGTTGGTTTCTGTTGAGGATCGTGTTACCAACAAGATTTCATACCCTTTTTATTGTGTTTTTTGATGGAAATCATAGAGTTGCAGGAAAGAGTTCGCCGACAAAGATGAATAGGTTCAAAACAGAGGAACGATGGTGAACGTGACGTCTAATTAAGGCAACGGTTGTTCTAGGCTAGAATTTCTAAAGAGGAACGAGACGAAGAAGATGAATATTAAAGTAAAGTTACATCTTAATTTTTAGAGTTTGTTAATTTTTTCAGTTAGTTCCTTTATGCATAACATACTTAATTATGGTACTCGGACAAAAATTTATTGTTTTATATAAATTTTATAACTATCAGTATATAATTAATTAAATAAACTATAACATTAATAATGAGAATATAAAATAAATTAACGCGTGCATGTTAAAAGAAAAAAAATAGTATATAATAGTAGGCGTGTGCAGCCCCAATATTTTTTGTTTTCGACAATAACTCCAATATTAAATAGGCTAAAATCCACATGTTTTAAGCTTTCAATTTTAAGTCTGCAAACCTCACACGTAATCCTTTGTTGTCTCTTTCCATTGCATCTTTTAGAGACTAAACCATCTAATATCATCACTTTTTTTTTTGTTTTGGATTTTCTTTTTTTCCGTTTTCTCTAATTTTTTTTTTCATATTTTAAGTAGAGAATCGTTGAAGAAGTTGTTTAATTCCTTTTCTCCTTTTCAATTGTCGCCTAAAACAGCTATCAATATCCTTGACATGCTACCAATCAATTGCAACATCAACATCAGCGTGTATGAAATAGCTTTCTCCTATCCAACTTGCGGTGTAGATTACGGCCATTTCTTTCAAATTTATCGAAAAAATAATAATAATGATAATAATAATAATATAGTTTGATTTTTCCTCCTCGATCGTACTTAAAAAATATTAATATTAATCAAACTCTCATCTAATTGAATCCAAAAAAAATTTGCACTTCTCTAACAAATAAATATTTTTGCCTGAAAGACTGTTTATATGTTTTATTTTAACTAAGAAAGAAGAGAACTTTTGTACTAAGTTCTAGTAGTACAAATATATAATGTTTGTCATCATAGAAAAGAGACGAATGACAATCACTGAGACATGCTAAGTTGGTACCTGAACTTAAAAGTTTTCTTTTACTGTCTCAAAAAAAAATTTCCAATTAAGTGCTTGAATTTTTCAAGAACTGTCAAAGAAGTCCCCATTGGAGACATGACCCGTACAAAAAATGTCTTCACACTAAAGTCCAATAAGAAATGAACACGTGATATCTATAGGACAAAACGTTGTTGGGTTGTCCACGTCAAATTAAAAAGTCAAAAATCTCCACATGCTCTCATCCCTTCTTTTTTATTTTTCATTTTTTTTAGGGAAACAATATAAATTTCATTTATGTAAATCAAGAATAAGAGATTGAAATATAATTGAAGGCTCAAGTAGTCTCTGTGTGTTGAATGATGTTTGAGGGCTATTTATAGTGGATAGTGGAGATAAAGCACTGTTATGTCAATAGTAAGAGGTATAGGGTATGATATGGAGCGGTGTCACGCAAGGAGCTTTGGTAGTGTCATGCCAATGGTTGGTGACTTATAGATGATGAAGTCAACCCAAGCCCATAAATGATTGACGGCCCATTGGTGTCGGTGTGGTGACCTCTCCCTTTAACCTGATGAGGGCGAACTTTTTCACTTGACCGGGTCCAACTAAAGGTGGAGGTAGAGGTCCAAGTTCAAGTTAAGATAGAGGTAGAGGTAGCCGTCCAGGTCATTCCAAGTCATTTCAGGTCCAGGTCCAAGGCTATCTCTAGACAGCATCTCTCTCAGGCCCCTTAGTAGGTTATCTTTTAGGGAGGTTGCCTACAATAATCACATAAGAAATAAGGGCGCACTTCTAAATAGCAGACAAAGAACGTTTAAGCATTGCAAGCAAATTAACAACTACACTTTTTGATCTACAAACAAAAGCCATAGGGCTATCGGGGATTTTCTAATAAGACACCACAAAGTGAAAATAAGAAGGCTCACTTAAAACACCATTTGTAGCTTGAACCAAATGAGCCGAACTCAATCATAAACAAATAAAAAATTGCACCCTTCACCCAGGACAAAGCTTTCCAAAGTGAAAGAGGTTCTACCGTGGGAGGATTATTTGCAGAACTCAAAATCTTCTAACCCGCACCAAGATAACTGCCAAACTCCTCATCACACAACTGCCAAAAAATATGGGTATGGTACCAATAAATTATAAAACTTTGTGATGCCACTTTTGCATTGGCGACACAATAACTTCCACACTCTTGTTGCCCACTAAATGTTAGGAGAGAACGCGGGTCGACCAAAATTCACCTCTTCGATTGATTAAAGCTTGTATAATGGGGCTTGGAGCTTCATTTTGAAAATACCTTTTAGGATTTTAGTAACCCTTTAAAGGATTTCCTAATGGTATTTTCCTAATGAAACTCAGTTGTTCTTTTTAGAAAAATTATTTTTGGAGTTTTTTATTCTTGCTTGACTGTCACGGGGTTAGATCTAGTACTACAACAACAGTCTTATACCATGGCGGCTTTGATCCTCAGTCCAGAAGTAACTCAGGTCTAAAATATCATTTTCCAAATATTCAATTTAGCTCAAGTGCCACTTGGAAGTAGTTCAATACCATAGCTGCACTCCTTTGTGCCATTGCGACACTCTCTTTCAGTCCAGAAAGCTTTTGAGCTTCCAAAATAATATTTCTAGAGTTTAAAACCCATTTTTATAAATAAGAGATTCTATTACTGTTTCAATAGGACTTTTAAGGGCTTGAATCCTTTAGATCTATTATGGATATATTCAAATTGGTTAATATTTCATCTAGGAATTGCATTAGATGTTGGAGATCTATAGATATTAGATAAATATGTTAGAATCTTGTTATATTTAATAAAATGACTTGATTACGTGATGAATGTTATATTTTCAGATGAATGTATGGAAAATCATGTTATATCTAAGGAGTGTTGATGGCATAATTATTGTTTTCTCTTAGTGTTGTGCATGCTTAGGTGTAAGAAGGGTAATTTGAGAATAAAATGGGTAGAGATTGTAAATATAGAGCAAATTTATAATATTTCCTTCTTTGGGTAACGAAAAGGATTATCTTTACTTTTTCAAGTCCTTCTAATTAATATAGTGGATGAATGGATTTAATTATTGCTAAAGAATGGATGCTATGTTGAATGAATGTGATTAATAAATAGAGTTTAGGGGTCTTTTGACTAAATTAAATAAATAATTTGATTTCTCAAAAATAAAACTAGACTTAGAAAGTTTAGATAGTTTGGTAAGTTCAGTAAAATTAGGCGTCATTTAGGTGCAATCCAAAATGGTATAGCCTATTCCCTTCCTGTAGAGTCTTAGCTTCCAGACCTTGCCTTAATCACTAAAAATAGAGTAATGTATTTTCAAAGAAATTAAAATGTGAGGTCTTAATTGTTGAGAGTAAATGAGACTTGTGTAATCTGCAGGTATAGGTTGAGTTTTGGGTGCAACGATAAATTGCAACTTGGATCGCTATAATTTCATCATTTACACCTGCTCGATTTGCACTGGTTGCTGCAGCAAAGTAGCTAGTTTATATGATATATAGTTTCTGACTTTCTGTAGTTTTCTGCTTGGTGCATCACTTATTTTAGCTTGAGAAATCAAATGATTTAAGAGAAATGATCCATGTTTAAGATTGTAAAGTTTTCAATGAAGATTGAATACTTAGCTGTAAATGCTAGTTTTTCTTCTATTCTACTCCTATTTCAATATGCCACGAATTTTTGGTTTAAAACCGAACTTAACTAAAACCGAATCGAAAAAATTGATTCGGTTTCATGTCAATTTTTACCATGTTCAGTTCGGTTTTCGGTGTAAACTTTAGTGTTTCGATTTTTTGTCGGTTTTGGAATTTCGGTTCGGCACCGAGTCAACTTTGCTCATCCTTAGGTTGGTTTATGGTATAGCCCATACATACCTCTAGTGTCCTTGTAACTTATAGTATTTTTAAGAGCATTTTCAATTATTCGATTGCTCTCATAACTACTTATGTGGTTTTTCAATCTAGTATTTTTCTCGATAACACTTAAGCTTTTCAATTTCATTATTCATTTTAAATACCATATTTTTCAATTTAACATTTTCATCATCTACTTATGAGATTCTTAAGCTCTTTCAATTGGGTTTGAAATTGTTTTTGCTAAAAATTAAGTACTTATAATTTAATTCAACGTTTGTTATATAAAACTGAAGTATAATCGCTTAAGTTTCGTTGAAACAAATAAAGGTTACAGAAGTTGGACAACATAACGGCTGTGTTTACATTTTTAATCTTTTTTTTCAACATATAATTAGTGTTTCATGTTCTCAAGTCCATGATTTCTCTTATTTTGCTTTAATTATGGTTGTTTGTAAGATATTTCTAGAAGCCAATGTTCATGTTTTTGTACGTTAAATATGTAAGAGCACGCTAATATGAGATCCCATAGAGAAATTTTTTTATTCTGCCTGTATTGCTTATTAGGAGGAGATCTCTGAAAAAAGTCACGTTTTAATGTGGAAAAATATTAAAGAATTGTGAAGACATAGACTTTCTTCCCCCATAATTTCTCACCTTTTTTTTTTTTTTTCCACCAATCCATAATTTTCTCACAATAACAAACAATCTATGGTACAAGAAATGTGCGGCATAATAATCATAAAATGAAGAAATAACTTCAACTTTGTGGTCGAGAGTAGCAGAGGTAGTAAAACTTTTACTTTTAAATTCTAACAGATTGAGTTCGAATTCCTCTATTGATATTATATCTGGGTGCATGAGAACTATATATATATAAAAAATAATAATAATAACTCTTTTTTTTCCCGAAAATATAATAATAATAACTTCAACTTTGAAAATTAGATATACATATTTTTATTGCAGATGCTACCCATAAAACGACAACACTTGAGAAAATCTTTCTACCGTTTTATTATCTGACAAATTGCGAAACCAAACGACACTGAAGATCAGATGTGAAGATTTACAGACAACGAAGTCTCTAACTCAAACTCCCTCTATGTAAAAAAAAAAAAATATATATTCTATTTTATGAGAGGGTGCATTACACGGTCTAATGAAAAAAGCAACTTAGAAGGCTGGGTAAATTAAATTAAATTAGATTAAATTAATAATGACCTTTCCTGAAAGTCACTTCCTTCCTTTACCACATATAAGCGCGCATGGAGAGAGTGTATACACGCGCAGAAAGAAAGAAAGAAGTGAAAGGAAAGGTGTCATGTGACTTTAGAGAGAGAGAGCGCATAAAATACAAAAAACAAGAGAACAAAAGTCTTTATGCGGCTTTCTCTCTCTTACTGCAGTTTCTTTCTTTCTCTCTCTTATCTCTCACTCCAATAATAACAACAATTCTGGAGAGAGAAACAGAGAAGTGAGAGGTAAGGAGGAACCCACCTCAACTCCTATATTTATTTACTTTCTTTTCTTCTTTGTGGGAAGAAAAAGAAAAGTGTAATGTGTATGCATATGCTTAAGTTATGTTCCTTCTTCTAGAGAGAGAAAGGAAAAAGGAGGAAGAAGAAGAAGCAGTGATGATGATGATGATGATGATGGTGATTGTGAGGAGTGAGATAGAGAGAAAGGGTTGAGAAATAAATAAAAGAAAAGAAAGAAAGAAAATGGTGTAGTTATTGCAATTTTTCTTTCTTCTGAGTCTTCTCTTCTGCTCACTGCTGTCTCTTCTGTGCCTTACTAAATCCTTATCCTTCAGTAATCTCTCCCTCTCAAAAAAACACAGCTTTTTCCTTTGTTTTCTTCTTTTACCTCACTAAAGCCAAACTGACAGTTAATATATATGTGTATGTAAACATATCCATATACATATTGCCAACAAAAACCCATTTCCTTTTCTCTCTCTCTATCTAAAACAGACCAGAACCTATGAGCAATGGCAGAAACCAGTCCTACTTAGAGAAATAAAGATACAAACCCAACAAACAAGATCTCTCTCTTTCTCTCTCTGATACAATTTCAGAGCCATTGACCCCACTTTTTTACTTACATAATATAACACCTACATACGCTTCCATAGATTCTTGCTTTCATAATCTTTCTTTTCTCTCTCACTCTCTCTCTTCTATGATTATTATTACGAAAAACGGTTTTTAGACCCATATATATACTACATATATTTAGAAGAAATTATTATTATATGCATATGTTCATATAATTAAAGTTTGTGTATGTTTTGTTTGGGATTGTGTATCAAGGAAAATTAAAAAAGTTCAAATTTTTCAGTACTACTGGTAGTTGTGGCTACTGCAAGGAGTAGACAGCTTCTATCTGACTCCGGTGCCTTTGCAGATTGGCCTCCTTCGTCTTCTTCTTCGGCCATCCGTGCCGCTGGCCCGGACGATTTGTCTCTCGGCTTCAATGCCGGACCCACCGCCGCCGCCGCAGCTGCCACTGCTGCTGCAGCAGCTGGAGCCTGTCCTTCTTGGCCCAGTTCCGCTAGACCCATTAACTATGGTATTCCTCCTGAAATGGGCATGTTTGTGGTGGCTCCTGCGGCTTCTTTTAATCATCACCATCACCACCACCACCATCAACATGAATCAAATATTAATCTTGCCAACGATCCCATTAATGGGTCAAACGCTGCCGCCGCCACTGCCCTTGGTGTTGGCGTTGGCGTAGGTGTTATTCCTCTTCTAACGGCGAGTCCATGTCTGGGTGATGATCAAGATTTACTGAATAGTGGAAGGAGCAAGATTAGTGGAATTCAATTCTGGCAACAAAACCAGCAGCACAGTCAATATAATAATACTAATATTAAGAAAACTGCTGGTTCTATATTTGATCACAATACAACTAATAATAATCTTTCTTCACAAAATCTGCTCCAAACCGGTGGTGGCGGTGGTATTGGTGGAAATTCAGCTTCATCTGGAACAACAACATGTCAAGATTGTGGAAACCAGGCGAAAAAAGATTGTACCCATAGAAGGTGTAGGACTTGCTGTAAGAGTCGTGGTTATGATTGTGCTACTCACGTGAAGAGCACATGGGTACCTGCTGCTCGGAGAAGAGAGCGTCAATTAATGGCAACCGCAAACGGTGGTGGTGCTGGCTCATCTGGGTCTACATCTGGGATAAAGAAACCTAGACTCATAAATTCACAGACTACCACTACTTCTCATACTTCCACTTCTAACACTACACCGAGGAGCTATGATTCTAGTTCTAGTCATCAAGGTTTGACTTTTAAATTGTTTTATTTACAACGCTTAGGGTTGTTAGAAAAATATGGAATATTGAATAGGGTTTGATGATTTTTTTTTTTTGGGGTGCAGATGCAAGTTTTAAAGAGGCATTACCAGGGCAAGTACGCGCACCGGCGGTTTTCAAGTGTGTTAGAGTCACAGCAGTTGAGGATGGTGAAGATGAATATGCATATCAGGCAGTGGTAAAGATCGGAGGACATGTGTTCAAAGGGTTTTTATATGATCAAGGAGTTGAATCTAGAGATGCGTTTCCAAACATATCTGAATTGCATTTGGGAGGCGGTGGCGTTGGTGGCGGTGATGTAGGAGGAAGGAACGGAGCTTCCTCCTCATCTCCAATCCTTGATGCTGATGTTTATGGTGCATCTGGAGGTGGATTTCTCGGAGGTCCAAGTTATGGTAATCCTATAAATTAAGGTTTATGGATTAACAATAATTAAAGTTCTAATCTTTTCTTCTATTATTATCCACTAATTACCATCAATAGGTTCTTGTTTTTCTGGTAAGTTGCTATTTTAGATTTGTGTCTTCGCGATTCATCTTTAAAAATTTTAATTTCTACAATGTAATTGCACTGAGAGATGGATCACTATATGCCAAAGAAGCTGCATTTTCTTACTATTAGTATAATTTCTGTACCAACTATTAGAAAGATAGATAATGAAAGGGCAAAAAATAAAAGGAAAGACCTGTTCTTCTAGATTTATTAGTTCTTAAAACTTTGTGATGATATTGCTTTCTTGAAGTTGTAGCCTACCTTTTACTTTATTTTTTTTGTTTTGCCTTTCAATTTAAAATGTTCTTGATCATTTTTGTTGATTAGAGTTTTTGTTCGATAAAAACTAAAAAGGTGAGATCAACAGTATAAAGTGTTTTCAATGATATTTTTGCATAAACCATGACTTTTTTTCTTAATATGTTGAAATTTTTTGTCTTGCCCTTATTTTCTATTCCTCTCATGGGGTTGGTTTTAAAATTTCCCCATTTATACTGAATTTCTTTTCTGTTATTTATTTGTTCCCTCATTTGTGTATTATTCCAATCATATTTTGCAGAGTAACATTATGTTTCACACCATTTGAAATTTTCCTGTTGGGTTAGTTTGGTTAGATTTGTTCTTCATCAACTAGAAGTAAGTAAATGTGGGAATCCATAATTATTGTGCTGCTTTTAGACTTTGGGATGACAAGTAGTTGTAATGTCTCTATCATTTATTGCCAAACAAGAAATAAGCATTATATGTATGTCCTTTTCTACCCACTTTACTTCACTTCTGTTCTAACATTTTTTTGGTATTATAGACAACCTAGCTTCTGCCATGCATTCATAATGAACACATTACATACTACTGTATTTGCTTCTGCTTGCTTTGTAACAAAATTGAGCATCCCCCCATCATGATTTCACATTTTAATCTTTGCATTTTTTGAAACATTGATTCATGATTTCAATTTTTAATTCATAGTTCTTTGCTTTGATTAATTCTGTACTTGCATGCCCTTTCATTTCGTTGCTGAGCTGAAGTTGACAACACAAACACTGTTTAGTGGTCTATTTAATCAGATTGTTATTATTTGCTTGTGCTCCCCATGTTGTGTATATGCATTGTATGGAATAATTTCAGCAATATTCTAAATCTAAGTGGGTTTTCTCAGCCTTCTTATGCGGCAGAAGTGCTTGTTGATATGATTATTATATGTGTATATGTATGTCCCTTACCCTTTTATTAGCTATAATTTGGTATACAAATGTTGACTAATGTGGATGAATTAAAGTGATTTAGGTGTGCTTAATGTTTGTTTAGCTTTTATTTTCTTTCGGTCCACCGACATGTTATTGCCCATTGGATTTCTTCATTTAGTTTATAAATAGATAGATTTTGTCATGTGAATCATCATGATTCCCTTTATTTCTCTAATATATAATGGATGTTCAGTGTATTTTATTTGTTTGGTCTTTTATTTTTTCTTATCTTCTTTAGTATTGTAATTATGATTACTTTAATTTATTAGATTTCTTGTATATATTGCAGATGACAACACTGTGCTTTGTCCATAGTAGGCACCATTAGTTCCATGTTATTTTATGCTTGCGGTTCAGTTGACAGTGCAGTGAGGGATTATCTATTAAATAGGCGTCCTTTCCATTGCTTATTAAATTTATAATTTATGATATTTCTGTGCCTTTTTCTTTGGTAAAGTTTGTTGTGTTTATATAAAAATGAAGTGTGATCTTATCGTAGGGCAAACGGCTGTTTGCTATTTGGGCAGGAAAGCTAATAACCTGTATATTTACCCTCTTTCTAAGCCAAATCTTGCACATACATGTGTTGGAAGCAAACCAATTTAGATAATTTATGTAACACTGGGTACAAATGTTGATAAAATACTCATGAATACTTTATTGAAAAGAGGGTTTCAAATGAAAGATTCTTGCTTGCACTAGTGTAGACAATTTCCCTTATTCACCACCTTCTGTGAATTGTGTTTTTAATAATTGTTTATCGTATGTCACTTCTTGTCTCTGAACATAACTGTAGTTTGAGATGCTGAGTTGTTAAAATTCTTTTCATGATTGATGACTAATGTAGCATAATATATTTTGTTACTTCACATTTGTAATTTGCAAGTTTCAGTTCATTTTTTGCAAGTTTCATAACTTCTAAGTCAAAAATAAATGAGGGCAGTGAGTAACTTTTTTCAAACTTGTCTTTGTTGTGTTAGCTTTAAAGCTCTACTGAAATGGAATATAGTGGCTGTCATATATACATTCTAATTCCTGCTGCATTTACCTCATTTATTTGAAATGCAATGCACATATGTTGTGTATTAGTCTCTTTGGGCTTGTTCTTCTGAATTCCAAGTTGCGATACATTTGCTACTGAAATATGTGATTTTCTTTTTTCTCTTTTTGTTTTGGGTCGAGGGGGTTGATACCGGGTCTTATCCCAGGTACATATGCACATATGATTAGGTTAAGTCTTGATGTGCAGTGAAATATGTGATACCTATACCTGAATCATTTTGTTAACCCATTTCTTTTGGGGCTTTGATGACCTTGTGAAGGTCACTTATCTCTTTATTCCCGCTGCAGCTCACTTTACCGGTATTCATTGAAGTTAAGGCTCTACATTAATCACTGGATTTTGAATGTATGTTAATTAAAATATGGTGTGTTAGCTGATACCATTCATCACATGCTTTAATGTGGTGGAGAGTAGTAGAAGATCAAATGGATGAGTGATGTTGATGGAATTTGATTTTGTTGAGAGTTTGGTTATTTCTTTCTACTGAACTTGCAGCCCCTTAACATTTCTTGTATGGTTGCCAATTTTACTATTTTGTAAAGCAGATACAATCTTCTAAACATATGCATGATTTTTGTGGATTCAGAAACTGATGAAAACCTTGACCCTAAGACAAGCAAAACTTATTCTCGTTGTCCAATTCTTACCAAGATCTTTGATATTAAGAACCAGGTTGGGATGGTGTTGCCAACAGTAGATTAATTAATTTGGGTACCTGCAAATTATCAGCTTCGACTGGTAGCTACTTTATTCTTAAGCTTAAGCTTCATGCAAGGTTTGGGACAGTCATTAATTCTTAATAAGCTCCATGAATGTAATTCTTAATGCTTTTGTGATATTGGGGTACAAAGGAAAGGTTGCGAGTTTCAGCAATCGTATCACATTTTGAAGAGTAAAGTTGTATTTTCACTCCAAAAACACAACACTTTCTATATTATTTGAAATACCTAAATTAACGCCTTCAAAATCGGTTAGCATGCATATGTAATTTAGACTCGGGGAATATGTAAGTATTGTTTGTGAATCGTTCTTTCTTTATAAGAGTATGAATGAGCTTGATAAAGAGATTTAGTAGCCTCGAATCCAATTTCTACAGGCCGTTCACTTCGAAATTGGATAGCCCTTGCCCATTAGATATATGTTAATAGACTATTAGCATATATCAGAGTAATAACCATGTGGTTCTCTAGGCAATATCCTAGAGGCTGATTCATGTTCTTGACAGGCTTCTTGACTTCAAAAGATTCTATCCTGTATAAGCTCCAATATGAATGAGCTCGAGGAAGAGATTTAGTTTCTACATGATTTATTGTAATATACAATGTGGTACTTGCATGCTAGGTTTATTGTTTGTCATTCATTAAGCTTATTAGGTATTCTAGTGTTTACTCCGTTATAGATATTTTTGCAAGTTGCGTCCCCGGAGGTCTTTGTTATATTTTTAAACGCACCGTTTTGTAACTATTTTAGACACCCATATTATTGTAACACTCTAAATTGAGAGACTGTAGAAGAAAATTACCCATAACTTAGTTCACATGATCTTGATATAAGATATTTTGATAAAATTTTAGAAGATACAACAATTAAAATTTGGCTTATTCAAATGTTTTGGTCACAATTTTCACACAATATGTAAGAAAGAAAGGATGCGAGTGGGGGAAAGGGAAGGAAGAGACATTGTAATGTAATACAGCGCAGATCTAATGTAGTATAGTAGAGTAGGGGGGGTGATAGGTGGGGGGGGAGGAGGCAGCTTTTTAAGCGTAGGGGACGTGCATGCCGAGGCATCGAGCCGTGTGTCCACTGCCCTTAATCAAACCCATTTTTCTCTGCCTCTGCTTGCTATTGCTTCCCCCAACACAACCCATCTTTCTCCCTATATTGCCTAATGCCTATTCTTTTTGTTCTTCCATACCTAATTGGATAATAAACTTGTTTAGGTTAAGGGAATTGAAAAGGACAAAAAAGGGAGAAGAGATTTTTACTGTTTATTTTATTTTTTTTCTATAATTTTTTTTATATTATTAAAAAAAAAATAATAATTTACATTCACCCAATACAAAACGTGAATTCTATAAGCATTAAAGATAAATTATATTTATTACAAGACAAAGAATATAATTTTTTTAATTAAAAAAATTATATTCTTTGTCTTGTAATAAATATAATTTATCTTTAATGCTTATAGAATTCACGTTTTGTATTGGGTGAATGTAAATTATTATTTTTTTTTTAATAATATAAAAAAAATTATAGAAAAAAAATAAAATAAACAGTAAAAATCTCTTCTCCCTTTTTTGTCCTTTTCAATTCCCTTAACCTAAACAAGTTTATTATCCAATTAGGTATGGAAGAACAAAAAGAATAGGCATTAGGCAATATAGGGAGAAAGATGGGTTGTGTTGGGGGAAGCAATAGCAAGCAGAGGCAGAGAAAAATGGGTTTGATTAAGGGCAGTGGACACACGGCTCGATGCCTCGGCATGCACGTCCCCTACGCTTAAAAAGCTGCCTCCTCCCCCCCCACCTATCACCCCCCCTACTCTACTATACTACATTAGATCTGCGCTGTATTACATTACAATGTCTCTTCCTTCCCTTTCCCCCACTCGCATCCTTTCTTTCTTACATATTGTGTGAAAATTGTGACCAAAACATTTGAATAAGCCAAATTTTAATTGTTGTATCTTCTAAAATTTTATCAAAATATCTTATATCAAGATCATGTGAACTAAGTTATGGGTAATTTTCTTCTACAGTCTCTCAATTTAGAGTGTTACAATAATATGGGTGTCTAAAATAGTTACAAAACGGTGCGTTTAAAAATATAACAAAGACCTCCGGGGACGCAACTTGCAAAAATATCTATAACGGAGTAAACACTAGAATACCTAATAAGCTTAATGAATGACAAACAATAAACCTAGCATGCAAGTACCACATTGTATATTACAATAAATCATGTAGAAACTAAATCTCTTCCTCGAGCTCATTCATATTGGAGCTTATACAGGATAGAATCTTTTGAAGTCAAGAAGCCTGTCAAGAACATGAATCAGCCTCTAGGATATTGCCTAGAGAACCACATGGTTATTACTCTGATATATGCTAATAGTCTATTAACATATATCTAATGGGCAAGGGCTATCCAATTTCGAAGTGAACGGCCTGTAGAAATTGGATTCGAGGCTACTAAATCTCTTTATCAAGCTCATTCATACTCTTATAAAGAAAGAACGATTCACAAACAATACTTACATATTCCCCGAGTCTAAATTACATATGCATGCTAACCGATTTTGAAGGCGTTAATTTAGGTATTTCAAATAATATAGAAAGTGTTGTGTTTTTGGAGTGAAAATACAACTTTACTCTTCAAAATGTGATACGATTGCTGAAACTCGCAACCTTTCCTTTGTACCCCAATATCACAAAAGCATTAAGAATTACATTCATGGAGCTTATTAAGAATTAATGACTGTCCCAAACCTTGCATGAAGCTTAAGCTTAAGAATAAAGTAGCTACCAGTCGAAGCTGATAATTTGCAGGTACCCAAATTAATTAATCTACTGTTGGCAACACCATCCCAACCTGGTTCTTAATATCAAAGATCTTGGTAAGAATTGGACAACGAGAATAAGTTTTGCTTGTCTTAGGGTCAAGGTTTTCATCAGTTTCTGAATCCACAAAAATCATGCATATGTTTAGAAGATTGTATCTGCTTTACAAAATAGTAAAATTGGCAACCATACAAGAAATGTTAAGGGGCTGCAAGTTCAGTAGAAAGAAATAACCAAACTCTCAACAAAATCAAATTCCATCAACATCACTCATCCATTTGATCTTCTACTACTCTCCACCACATTAAAGCATGTGATGAATGGTATCAGCTAACACACCATATTTTAATTAACATACATTCAAAATCCAGTGATTAATGTAGAGCCTTAACTTCAATGAATACCGGTAAAGTGAGCTGCAGCGGGAATAAAGAGATAAGTGACCTTCACAAGGTCATCAAAGCCCCAAAAGAAATGGGTTAACAAAATGATTCAGGTATAGGTATCACATATTTCACTGCACATCAAGACTTAACCTAATCATATGTGCATATGTACCTGGGATAAGACCCGGTATCAACCCCCTCGACCCAAAACAAAAAGAGAAAAAAGAAAATCACATATTTCAGTAGCAAATGTATCGCAACTTGGAATTCAGAAGAACAAGCCCAAAGAGACTAATACACAACATATGTGCATTGCATTTCAAATAAATGAGGTAAATGCAGCAGGAATTAGAATGTATATATGACAGCCACTATATTCCATTTCAGTAGAGCTTTAAAGCTAACACAACAAAGACAAGTTTGAAAAAAGTTACTCACTGCCCTCATTTATTTTTGACTTAGAAGTTATGAAACTTGCAAAAAATGAACTGAAACTTGCAAATTACAAATGTGAAGTAACAAAATATATTATGCTACATTAGTCATCAATCATGAAAAGAATTTTAACAACTCAGCATCTCAAACTACAGTTATGTTCAGAGACAAGAAGTGACATACGATAAACAATTATTAAAAACACAATTCACAGAAGGTGGTGAATAAGGGAAATTGTCTACACTAGTGCAAGCAAGAATCTTTCATTTGAAACCCTCTTTTCAATAAAGTATTCATGAGTATTTTATCAACATTTGTACCCAGTGTTACATAAATTATCTAAATTGGTTTGCTTCCAACACATGTATGTGCAAGATTTGGCTTAGAAAGAGGGTAAATATACAGGTTATTAGCTTTCCTGCCCAAATAGCAAACAGCCGTTTGCCCTACGATAAGATCACACTTCATTTTTATATAAACACAACAAACTTTACCAAAGAAAAAGGCACAGAAATATCATAAATTATAAATTTAATAAGCAATGGAAAGGACGCCTATTTAATAGATAATCCCTCACTGCACTGTCAACTGAACCGCAAGCATAAAATAACATGGAACTAATGGTGCCTACTATGGACAAAGCACAGTGTTGTCATCTGCAATATATACAAGAAATCTAATAAATTAAAGTAATCATAATTACAATACTAAAGAAGATAAGAAAAAATAAAAGACCAAACAAATAAAATACACTGAACATCCATTATATATTAGAGAAATAAAGGGAATCATGATGATTCACATGACAAAATCTATCTATTTATAAACTAAATGAAGAAATCCAATGGGCAATAACATGTCGGTGGACCGAAAGAAAATAAAAGCTAAACAAACATTAAGCACACCTAAATCACTTTAATTCATCCACATTAGTCAACATTTGTATACCAAATTATAGCTAATAAAAGGGTAAGGGACATACATATACACATATAATAATCATATCAACAAGCACTTCTGCCGCATAAGAAGGCTGAGAAAACCCACTTAGATTTAGAATATTGCTGAAATTATTCCATACAATGCATATACACAACATGGGGAGCACAAGCAAATAATAACAATCTGATTAAATAGACCACTAAACAGTGTTTGTGTTGTCAACTTCAGCTCAGCAACGAAATGAAAGGGCATGCAAGTACAGAATTAATCAAAGCAAAGAACTATGAATTAAAAATTGAAATCATGAATCAATGTTTCAAAAAATGCAAAGATTAAAATGTGAAATCATGATGGGGGGATGCTCAATTTTGTTACAAAGCAAGCAGAAGCAAATACAGTAGTATGTAATGTGTTCATTATGAATGCATGGCAGAAGCTAGGTTGTCTATAATACCAAAAAAATGTTAGAACAGAAGTGAAGTAAAGTGGGTAGAAAAGGACATACATATAATGCTTATTTCTTGTTTGGCAATAAATGATAGAGACATTACAACTACTTGTCATCCCAAAGTCTAAAAGCAGCACAATAATTATGGATTCCCACATTTACTTACTTCTAGTTGATGAAGAACAAATCTAACCAAACTAACCCAACAGGAAAATTTCAAATGGTGTGAAACATAATGTTACTCTGCAAAATATGATTGGAATAATACACAAATGAGGGAACAAATAAATAACAGAAAAGAAATTCAGTATAAATGGGGAAATTTTAAAACCAACCCCATGAGAGGAATAGAAAATAAGGGCAAGACAAAAAATTTCAACATATTAAGAAAAAAAGTCATGGTTTATGCAAAAATATCATTGAAAACACTTTATACTGTTGATCTCACCTTTTTAGTTTTTATCGAACAAAAACTCTAATCAACAAAAATGATCAAGAACATTTTAAATTGAAAGGCAAAACAAAAAAAATAAAGTAAAAGGTAGGCTACAACTTCAAGAAAGCAATATCATCACAAAGTTTTAAGAACTAATAAATCTAGAAGAACAGGTCTTTCCTTTTATTTTTTGCCCTTTCATTATCTATCTTTCTAATAGTTGGTACAGAAATTATACTAATAGTAAGAAAATGCAGCTTCTTTGGCATATAGTGATCCATCTCTCAGTGCAATTACATTGTAGAAATTAAAATTTTTAAAGATGAATCGCGAAGACACAAATCTAAAATAGCAACTTACCAGAAAAACAAGAACCTATTGATGGTAATTAGTGGATAATAATAGAAGAAAAGATTAGAACTTTAATTATTGTTAATCCATAAACCTTAATTTATAGGATTACCATAACTTGGACCTCCGAGAAATCCACCTCCAGATGCACCATAAACATCAGCATCAAGGATTGGAGATGAGGAGGAAGCTCCGTTCCTTCCTCCTACATCACCGCCACCAACGCCACCGCCTCCCAAATGCAATTCAGATATGTTTGGAAACGCATCTCTAGATTCAACTCCTTGATCATATAAAAACCCTTTGAACACATGTCCTCCGATCTTTACCACTGCCTGATATGCATATTCATCTTCACCATCCTCAACTGCTGTGACTCTAACACACTTGAAAACCGCCGGTGCGCGTACTTGCCCTGGTAATGCCTCTTTAAAACTTGCATCTGCACCCCAAAAAAAAAAAATCATCAAACCCTATTCAATATTCCATATTTTTCTAACAACCCTAAGCGTTGTAAATAAAACAATTTAAAAGTCAAACCTTGATGACTAGAACTAGAATCATAGCTCCTCGGTGTAGTGTTAGAAGTGGAAGTATGAGAAGTAGTGGTAGTCTGTGAATTTATGAGTCTAGGTTTCTTTATCCCAGATGTAGACCCAGATGAGCCAGCACCACCACCGTTTGCGGTTGCCATTAATTGACGCTCTCTTCTCCGAGCAGCAGGTACCCATGTGCTCTTCACGTGAGTAGCACAATCATAACCACGACTCTTACAGCAAGTCCTACACCTTCTATGGGTACAATCTTTTTTCGCCTGGTTTCCACAATCTTGACATGTTGTTGTTCCAGATGAAGCTGAATTTCCACCAATACCACCGCCACCACCGGTTTGGAGCAGATTTTGTGAAGAAAGATTATTATTAGTTGTATTGTGATCAAATATAGAACCAGCAGTTTTCTTAATATTAGTATTATTATATTGACTGTGCTGCTGGTTTTGTTGCCAGAATTGAATTCCACTAATCTTGCTCCTTCCACTATTCAGTAAATCTTGATCATCACCCAGACATGGACTCGCCGTTAGAAGAGGAATAACACCTACGCCAACGCCAACACCAAGGGCAGTGGCGGCGGCAGCGTTTGACCCATTAATGGGATCGTTGGCAAGATTAATATTTGATTCATGTTGATGGTGGTGGTGGTGATGGTGATGATTAAAAGAAGCCGCAGGAGCCACCACAAACATGCCCATTTCAGGAGGAATACCATAGTTAATGGGTCTAGCGGAACTGGGCCAAGAAGGACAGGCTCCAGCTGCTGCAGCAGCAGTGGCAGCTGCGGCGGCGGCGGTGGGTCCGGCATTGAAGCCGAGAGACAAATCGTCCGGGCCAGCGGCACGGATGGCCGAAGAAGAAGACGAAGGAGGCCAATCTGCAAAGGCACCGGAGTCAGATAGAAGCTGTCTACTCCTTGCAGTAGCCACAACTACCAGTAGTACTGAAAAATTTGAACTTTTTTAATTTTCCTTGATACACAATCCCAAACAAAACATACACAAACTTTAATTATATGAACATATGCATATAATAATAATTTCTTCTAAATATATGTAGTATATATATGGGTCTAAAAACCGTTTTTCGTAATAATAATCATAGAAGAGAGAGAGTGAGAGAGAAAAGAAAGATTATGAAAGCAAGAATCTATGGAAGCGTATGTAGGTGTTATATTATGTAAGTAAAAAAGTGGGGTCAATGGCTCTGAAATTGTATCAGAGAGAGAAAGAGAGAGATCTTGTTTGTTGGGTTTGTATCTTTATTTCTCTAAGTAGGACTGGTTTCTGCCATTGCTCATAGGTTCTGGTCTGTTTTAGATAGAGAGAGAGAAAAGGAAATGGGTTTTTGTTGGCAATATGTATATGGATATGTTTACATACACATATATATTAACTGTCAGTTTGGCTTTAGTGAGGTAAAAGAAGAAAACAAAGGAAAAAGCTGTGTTTTTTTGAGAGGGAGAGATTACTGAAGGATAAGGATTTAGTAAGGCACAGAAGAGACAGCAGTGAGCAGAAGAGAAGACTCAGAAGAAAGAAAAATTGCAATAACTACACCATTTTCTTTCTTTCTTTTCTTTTATTTATTTCTCAACCCTTTCTCTCTATCTCACTCCTCACAATCACCATCATCATCATCATCATCATCACTGCTTCTTCTTCTTCCTCCTTTTTCCTTTCTCTCTCTAGAAGAAGGAACATAACTTAAGCATATGCATACACATTACACTTTTCTTTTTCTTCCCACAAAGAAGAAAAGAAAGTAAATAAATATAGGAGTTGAGGTGGGTTCCTCCTTACCTCTCACTTCTCTGTTTCTCTCTCCAGAATTGTTGTTATTATTGGAGTGAGAGATAAGAGAGAGAAAGAAAGAAACTGCAGTAAGAGAGAGAAAGCCGCATAAAGACTTTTGTTCTCTTGTTTTTTGTATTTTATGCGCTCTCTCTCTCTAAAGTCACATGACACCTTTCCTTTCACTTCTTTCTTTCTTTCTGCGCGTGTATACACTCTCTCCATGCGCGCTTATATGTGGTAAAGGAAGGAAGTGACTTTCAGGAAAGGTCATTATTAATTTAATCTAATTTAATTTAATTTACCCAGCCTTCTAAGTTGCTTTTTTCATTAGACCGTGTAATGCACCCTCTCATAAAATAGAATATATATTTTTTTTTTTTTACATAGAGGGAGTTTGAGTTAGAGACTTCGTTGTCTGTAAATCTTCACATCTGATCTTCAGTGTCGTTTGGTTTCGCAATTTGTCAGATAATAAAACGGTAGAAAGATTTTCTCAAGTGTTGTCGTTTTATGGGTAGCATCTGCAATAAAAATATGTATATCTAATTTTCAAAGTTGAAGTTATTATTATTATATTTTCGGGAAAAAAAAGAGTTATTATTATTATTTTTTATATATATATAGTTCTCATGCACCCAGATATAATATCAATAGAGGAATTCGAACTCAATCTGTTAGAATTTAAAAGTAAAAGTTTTACTACCTCTGCTACTCTCGACCACAAAGTTGAAGTTATTTCTTCATTTTATGATTATTATGCCGCACATTTCTTGTACCATAGATTGTTTGTTATTGTGAGAAAATTATGGATTGGTGGAAAAAAAAAAAAAAAGGTGAGAAATTATGGGGGAAGAAAGTCTATGTCTTCACAATTCTTTAATATTTTTCCACATTAAAACGTGACTTTTTTCAGAGATCTCCTCCTAATAAGCAATACAGGCAGAATAAAAAAATTTCTCTATGGGATCTCATATTAGCGTGCTCTTACATATTTAACGTACAAAAACATGAACATTGGCTTCTAGAAATATCTTACAAACAACCATAATTAAAGCAAAATAAGAGAAATCATGGACTTGAGAACATGAAACACTAATTATATGTTGAAAAAAAAGATTAAAAATGTAAACACAGCCGTTATGTTGTCCAACTTCTGTAACCTTTATTTGTTTCAACGAAACTTAAGCGATTATACTTCAGTTTTATATAACAAACGTTGAATTAAATTATAAGTACTTAATTTTTAGCAAAAACAATTTCAAACCCAATTGAAAGAGCTTAAGAATCTCATAAGTAGATGATGAAAATGTTAAATTGAAAAATATGGTATTTAAAATGAATAATGAAATTGAAAAGCTTAAGTGTTATCGAGAAAAATACTAGATTGAAAAACCACATAAGTAGTTATGAGAGCAATCGAATAATTGAAAATGCTCTTAAAAATACTATAAGTTACAAGGACACTAGAGGTATGTATGGGCTATACCATAAACCAACCTAAGGATGAGCAAAGTTGACTCGGTGCCGAACCGAAATTCCAAAACCGACAAAAAATCGAAACACTAAAGTTTACACCGAAAACCGAACTGAACATGGTAAAAATTGACATGAAACCGAATCAATTTTTTCGATTCGGTTTTAGTTAAGTTCGGTTTTAAACCAAAAATTCGTGGCATATTGAAATAGGAGTAGAATAGAAGAAAAACTAGCATTTACAGCTAAGTATTCAATCTTCATTGAAAACTTTACAATCTTAAACATGGATCATTTCTCTTAAATCATTTGATTTCTCAAGCTAAAATAAGTGATGCACCAAGCAGAAAACTACAGAAAGTCAGAAACTATATATCATATAAACTAGCTACTTTGCTGCAGCAACCAGTGCAAATCGAGCAGGTGTAAATGATGAAATTATAGCGATCCAAGTTGCAATTTATCGTTGCACCCAAAACTCAACCTATACCTGCAGATTACACAAGTCTCATTTACTCTCAACAATTAAGACCTCACATTTTAATTTCTTTGAAAATACATTACTCTATTTTTAGTGATTAAGGCAAGGTCTGGAAGCTAAGACTCTACAGGAAGGGAATAGGCTATACCATTTTGGATTGCACCTAAATGACGCCTAATTTTACTGAACTTACCAAACTATCTAAACTTTCTAAGTCTAGTTTTATTTTTGAGAAATCAAATTATTTATTTAATTTAGTCAAAAGACCCCTAAACTCTATTTATTAATCACATTCATTCAACATAGCATCCATTCTTTAGCAATAATTAAATCCATTCATCCACTATATTAATTAGAAGGACTTGAAAAAGTAAAGATAATCCTTTTCGTTACCCAAAGAAGGAAATATTATAAATTTGCTCTATATTTACAATCTCTACCCATTTTATTCTCAAATTACCCTTCTTACACCTAAGCATGCACAACACTAAGAGAAAACAATAATTATGCCATCAACACTCCTTAGATATAACATGATTTTCCATACATTCATCTGAAAATATAACATTCATCACGTAATCAAGTCATTTTATTAAATATAACAAGATTCTAACATATTTATCTAATATCTATAGATCTCCAACATCTAATGCAATTCCTAGATGAAATATTAACCAATTTGAATATATCCATAATAGATCTAAAGGATTCAAGCCCTTAAAAGTCCTATTGAAACAGTAATAGAATCTCTTATTTATAAAAATGGGTTTTAAACTCTAGAAATATTATTTTGGAAGCTCAAAAGCTTTCTGGACTGAAAGAGAGTGTCGCAATGGCACAAAGGAGTGCAGCTATGGTATTGAACTACTTCCAAGTGGCACTTGAGCTAAATTGAATATTTGGAAAATGATATTTTAGACCTGAGTTACTTCTGGACTGAGGATCAAAGCCGCCATGGTATAAGACTGTTGTTGTAGTACTAGATCTAACCCCGTGACAGTCAAGCAAGAATAAAAAACTCCAAAAATAATTTTTCTAAAAAGAACAACTGAGTTTCATTAGGAAAATACCATTAGGAAATCCTTTAAAGGGTTACTAAAATCCTAAAAGGTATTTTCAAAATGAAGCTCCAAGCCCCATTATACAAGCTTTAATCAATCGAAGAGGTGAATTTTGGTCGACCCGCGTTCTCTCCTAACATTTAGTGGGCAACAAGAGTGTGGAAGTTATTGTGTCGCCAATGCAAAAGTGGCATCACAAAGTTTTATAATTTATTGGTACCATACCCATATTTTTTGGCAGTTGTGTGATGAGGAGTTTGGCAGTTATCTTGGTGCGGGTTAGAAGATTTTGAGTTCTGCAAATAATCCTCCCACGGTAGAACCTCTTTCACTTTGGAAAGCTTTGTCCTGGGTGAAGGGTGCAATTTTTTATTTGTTTATGATTGAGTTCGGCTCATTTGGTTCAAGCTACAAATGGTGTTTTAAGTGAGCCTTCTTATTTTCACTTTGTGGTGTCTTATTAGAAAATCCCCGATAGCCCTATGGCTTTTGTTTGTAGATCAAAAAGTGTAGTTGTTAATTTGCTTGCAATGCTTAAACGTTCTTTGTCTGCTATTTAGAAGTGCGCCCTTATTTCTTATGTGATTATTGTAGGCAACCTCCCTAAAAGATAACCTACTAAGGGGCCTGAGAGAGATGCTGTCTAGAGATAGCCTTGGACCTGGACCTGAAATGACTTGGAATGACCTGGACGGCTACCTCTACCTCTATCTTAACTTGAACTTGGACCTCTACCTCCACCTTTAGTTGGACCCGGTCAAGTGAAAAAGTTCGCCCTCATCAGGTTAAAGGGAGAGGTCACCACACCGACACCAATGGGCCGTCAATCATTTATGGGCTTGGGTTGACTTCATCATCTATAAGTCACCAACCATTGGCATGACACTACCAAAGCTCCTTGCGTGACACCGCTCCATATCATACCCTATACCTCTTACTATTGACATAACAGTGCTTTATCTCCACTATCCACTATAAATAGCCCTCAAACATCATTCAACACACAGAGACTACTTGAGCCTTCAATTATATTTCAATCTCTTATTCTTGATTTACATAAATGAAATTTATATTGTTTCCCTAAAAAAAATGAAAAATAAAAAAGAAGGGATGAGAGCATGTGGAGATTTTTGACTTTTTAATTTGACGTGGACAACCCAACAACGTTTTGTCCTATAGATATCACGTGTTCATTTCTTATTGGACTTTAGTGTGAAGACATTTTTTGTACGGGTCATGTCTCCAATGGGGACTTCTTTGACAGTTCTTGAAAAATTCAAGCACTTAATTGGAAATTTTTTTTTGAGACAGTAAAAGAAAACTTTTAAGTTCAGGTACCAACTTAGCATGTCTCAGTGATTGTCATTCGTCTCTTTTCTATGATGACAAACATTATATATTTGTACTACTAGAACTTAGTACAAAAGTTCTCTTCTTTCTTAGTTAAAATAAAACATATAAACAGTCTTTCAGGCAAAAATATTTATTTGTTAGAGAAGTGCAAATTTTTTTTGGATTCAATTAGATGAGAGTTTGATTAATATTAATATTTTTTAAGTACGATCGAGGAGGAAAAATCAAACTATATTATTATTATTATCATTATTATTATTTTTTCGATAAATTTGAAAGAAATGGCCGTAATCTACACCGCAAGTTGGATAGGAGAAAGCTATTTCATACACGCTGATGTTGATGTTGCAATTGATTGGTAGCATGTCAAGGATATTGATAGCTGTTTTAGGCGACAATTGAAAAGGAGAAAAGGAATTAAACAACTTCTTCAACGATTCTCTACTTAAAATATGAAAAAAAAAATTAGAGAAAACGGAAAAAAAGAAAATCCAAAACAAAAAAAAAAGTGATGATATTAGATGGTTTAGTCTCTAAAAGATGCAATGGAAAGAGACAACAAAGGATTACGTGTGAGGTTTGCAGACTTAAAATTGAAAGCTTAAAACATGTGGATTTTAGCCTATTTAATATTGGAGTTATTGTCGAAAACAAAAAATATTGGGGCTGCACACGCCTACTATTATATACTATTTTTTTTCTTTTAACATGCACGCGTTAATTTATTTTATATTCTCATTATTAATGTTATAGTTTATTTAATTAATTATATACTGATAGTTATAAAATTTATATAAAACAATAAATTTTTGTCCGAGTACCATAATTAAGTATGTTATGCATAAAGGAACTAACTGAAAAAATTAACAAACTCTAAAAATTAAGATGTAACTTTACTTTAATATTCATCTTCTTCGTCTCGTTCCTCTTTAGAAATTCTAGCCTAGAACAACCGTTGCCTTAATTAGACGTCACGTTCACCATCGTTCCTCTGTTTTGAACCTATTCATCTTTGTCGGCGAACTCTTTCCTGCAACTCTATGATTTCCATCAAAAAACACAATAAAAAGGGTATGAAATCTTGTTGGTAACACGATCCTCAACAGAAACCAACCAGAAACGACCCGAATCACATGAAGAAGTCCAGTTTCTGAACTTCTAGACAATGGCGCTGCATAAAGTTGTTCAAAATTTTGGCCAACTTCCAATGATCTGATGACATTATTAATACTAATATTATGACGATTGGTATTAATTACACGTTAATTCAAAACCCAGTGGCAAGTGTATTGATAACCCAGATATCAGGCTTTGAATCCTCCCACCTCCAATTTAAAAAAAGGAATTTTTATTAATTAATTAATTAATTAAAATTAAATATTAATATAGAATTAAATATCTAGGGGTAGCTTCAATGTTACCATGAGCTAGAAATTCAAAATTGATACAATAGGCATAAACTCATCCTAATTATACCGAATTTGAGTTTAAATATATAATTAGTTTCAATGTGCTCATGAGCTATTATAATTCTTATTATAGTATATAATTAGTTATACTAATTCTATTAATTAGTATTGCAACATTTATCAGTGTGAGATAAATATTTTGGTGTATTAAGTTGGTTTATATTTTGGTTTATTTCTTAAATAATATTTTTATAAAATATAATTTGAATTTCTATAACATATTTCAAAGAGTGTGAACCTTAATGGGGCAAGATATCAATATGAAGAATCAATTAATTTTGTCGAAAATTTAACTATAATATACTTAAGATTTAAGAATGAAAAATAAATAAAACCAATAAAAATCAAAACCTAAACATGTAAGGATAAAATAAATTAAAGTAATTATAGCAAATATATAAACTTGACACTATATAAAGTAAAGTTAATTCATGATGTATTATGAATAATATTCCTATGGAAACTAAGTATGACATATTTCCTATTTGTAATTGTAATAGAATTACATTCTATTATATAATTTA
>CATIWJ010322484.1:0-44559 GCA_949640765.1 Croton laevigatus
GATTTCCTTCAACCCATCAGAACTACATCATCGTGTCAAATTCATCTCACGGTTCACATGCATGAGAACTGAACAAGGAAATCTGAATAGAAAAGCGAAAGTATAAAATCACAAATACAGACCTCAAAATTCTTTACAAGAAAAGAAAGGCATTTCTCCCTTAAAAGTTCAGCATCCACTCTGGAAATACCAGTTCCTGCAAAGCACAAACAGAAAGAAATCATTATGAGAGATTCAATATGGAAAAGGATTAAATAATGAATGTAGCCAGTTATCATACATTCTCTGAATACAAAGCTTAACTCTGAAGACTATACAAGTTGAATCAATTAAGAGGATGCTCAATCTACAGAAAGGAGATATGGTAGTTCTTCATAAGTCCTTGTACGTAATTTCTTATACCAACTTGGAATAACAAGTGAAACTATATAACTATCAGGTTCTCCACTAAAACATGCAATGCAAGCCTGTTGAAAGTTGAAGTTCGAGCAAGATTTCACAAATTCAAAACTTATGTGCATTCCCCATAGAGTATAGAAATAAACCATTGGCACAAAAAAAGATTTTTTATCTGAAGAAAGAATTACCCAGACTTAATCCATCAAGCAAAACAAGGAAAAGCCCATGGAAGAATGCATAATCACATCCTAGTCTTCCCTCAGTCATGTTAATAAACTCAACCCAAGATAAGAGATCTCTCACAGTAAGCATCCTCACCTCTTGTAACTGGTTAAACCACTGTATTCAAAGAAGACAACAGAAAAGTGAATAACAATAATTAGAAGGAACAAAGAAATAGGGATCAATCAGATTGAATTTCACATATAATTATAAACACATGGAATGGTATTGTATTCATTCTACCAAATAAAAAGCGGGAAAATAAAATATTGTATAGGCAAATGAACAATACAACTATCTAATTTAACAGAAGTAATATTATTTCAAAAATAAACATAAAGGCAGGTTAGAGGACATCCAAAAGAGCTAATTCTATTAGGGGTATAAAGTGCCCAATTATAACATGACCATGAGGTTTATGGTCATGAATGCCCCCATTAGGAATATGGATTAGAGCAAAAAAGCAATCTTTGTAAGGTAGTAAGGAATATAAGATGAAGAATCCAAGGAACGCACATTGATTGTATTTTGCTAAATGTGTTCACTAAGAAATGTCATTGCAAAAAACCTGTCTTTGGCACAATGAATGGAGTGAAAATCTTCATTTAAGATCAACCTTCCAATTTTGTCCCGAATGCCAGGGGGAGCAAAGACTCTGTATTACTGCCTACAAATATCTATTGGGGCAGATATTATAGAGGGTAGCATAAACTTATTACTTTACTTGCTTCCAATTAGTATACAGAATGGAACAGATACTATAATCTCCATTCCCTACTTCTTTGTCCGGTAGCAAATAGAAATGGGGAATTAGAATTGGATTTGGGAATTGATGGGGAATCAAGATTCTTGACACTCCAACTCAATAGGAAGAATCCCATTCTAATGATTAATTTTCATACATGTAATAAAAATACCCAAAGGTTTTATGCACATAGTTTTTTTTTCCCAATGCAGTAGTTCTATTTTTCCAGAACTCCAAATCTACCCTTGTGTATTTTTTTCATTTGACTTTTTGACAATATAAAAGTACAAATAGAGATTCAGAAATAATTTCCTTCACAATGTTCACAAAACTTCCTTATGCAAGATAACATATATTTAATATAAAGAATTAGCCTTTCTTCAATAAAATAATTCAAGTAATAAACAGCTGTGATAAATTGTCAGGGTACTTTGTTTTCCCTCTTATTAATTCCCTGTTCTATGTATTTTCTCTTAGAAAAAATGTCAATGGAAGCCAAAGTACTATACTATGGTACATGCTACACACAAGAAAAGTAATTTCATTCCCATTCCATACCTTTATGAACAAAAAACATGGAAACTTGAGATTTGCACTTTGAAACTCTTTAGTCACTCGGAATAGTTAATAGAAAGATATGATATTGATTTTCAGCTTAGACTTAGAGAGCTTTCTGTGTAGAAAGTATGATGCTAAGGTCAGGTATATGATCAACTGCTACAATAATCTAAGCATGGTTGAGACATAGAGATAAATTGAAATATCATAGGCATAGCTGTAACCTATTTTCCTATACTATACCTGCTTTAATAACTAGAGCTTTATAAACTAACTAAAAAGACATTGATGAAAGCCTCCAAGATATTCAACTACAAAACCTCTCTCGTCTCAGCCTTTCCATTCCTCAATACTGAGAAATATACAGAAAGGACTTCACATTATCAGATAGAAATGCTGAAAATTTTAAATCAGCAGTCAATGTGCTACCAAAACTGTAGCTGCAAAATTCTAGATCCAACATCAACAGAGAATAGCATGAACGCAACGAGGAGGATTTAAACTGACCTCCCAGAAATTTATCATAGTATCCACAATGTATGAGAATTCTGGATTGGAAAACCTGTCGATGAAAAAATGGGGTGAAAATTCGACCTTAAAGAATCCATCAAATGATGAATAACGCTATGGGGAAGTTTTCAAACAGGCATACCTCCTCAAAGCAATATCTCTAAGTTCGTCCAAACCACCAACAGGAGGAACCCAAATCTCAGTAAAACGGTTGCGAAGGGCTGGAGATAATTCCTTTTTACCATAATCACCACCAGGATTCATAGTTGCAAGCACTAAAAAGTTCTCATGAGCTGTTAACTTTTCCATGTCAGGCCCTCCTTTCTCTGCCAAAGACTAGAAAAGAGGAAAGAAGAGATATGTTAACATCTGTATTCAGAAGTTAATCTAGTCCAATCACACAAAACAAGAGATACAGATACCAAACATAAATAAGATAAAATCATATCGTTTACTAAGCAATTTAAAGAGGGGGTCACATTAATGGAAAACTAATCAAAACTTCATATCAACATAAAAGATAATGGTAATATCTAAAAGATAAGGTTTCCTGACGAACAACGCACAAACCCACCAGAGTTCTCTCAGGCTCCAAAACGCTATTTAATCTCTCCAACACACTATCATCAGCCAATGAAATTTCATCCACAAGAAATAGATCGCCAGCTCTCATGGCTTGCACAAGAGGCCCATCTTGCCAAGTAAATATAGTCTGCCACTTCTGATGCAGCTGACTAAGGTTCAATTTCATCTCCTCAAGAGCATCAAGATCTTGCTCGGTGATACCAGGACAAGAAACTTGACCTTTTCTGTAAGTTATTAGAAAGGCAGAAAGATGATCAAGAGTTGAAGAGGCCTGACCAATATCAGAAGAAATTTCCTGCATCAAAGGAATTCACAAGTTACATTACTAGACAAAAAGACATTCAACGAGATTTCCAATTAACAAGATGGTTTTCTCACTAAGTTGTCAAGGAAGAGGGCATAAGCCTTTGATAGCTTCAACTTTTCTACTATATAATTGAACTCTGATGCCAGTCTTGACCTCTCTCTTATAGGATAAAATCCCTGTTAAAACTTCATCAGTTACATTACATCCTAAAATGGGCTACGGAAGTAATTACAAAAACAAAGAAGACATGAGACGAGGAATTGTAAGAAGTTGGAGGCAAACAAACCCCGAGAAAATCAGATGTTTCTGAGTATTGATGGCAATTCAAAATGTACAATTGTGAACCCAATAAATTACTCAGCAACTGACAAACAGTTGTCTTCCCACCACCAGTTTCTCCAACAAGTAGTACTGGCTCACGTAATTCATAGCAATTCTTTACAAGAAAATACAATCTCTTCATACTTTTAGTCAAGATGATACTGCAACAAAAATCAAAGCAGTGAGGAGGAAATAATTTACAAAATAAACCTAAAAGAAAAAGACTAGCCAGTATGATGGTTTAATTGATTCATACTTTCCAGGAATCTTCAGGTCCTTCTCGGTTAATCCAACTATATCCTGAACAAAAAAAAGGAAAAAAAAGAAAATTGAAGAAATGAATCAAGTACTCATACACGTTATACATTGCTTGGGAAGGCGTAACAGTTGAAACAAATGCATATAGAAAATCAATCAAAATATAGCTCATACGCATATGCCTTCCTATGGTAAACTTGTTAAGTAGTACAATACAAGTTATATAAAAGGTATAGAACTTTAAAGGCATTGGTCAAGAGATATCAACTTTTTCCCAGAAGAAAATGCATTTCAAGGATTTTTCACATGATTCCAGCATAATAACAGAACATATTATGCAGGACACAAATACTCACAACTACCTCTATTATTCACAAGTTACTGCAGTAGATTAAGTTAACTAACAGCTAAATATAATTGCAGATATTCACTCCATGTATTCAACTTTCCAGGAACTATCACGTGTTATATCAACTCCAAAGCGCAAGATGTAATTTTAAAATTAAAATACCTTATACAACTTATCTCTGGAAATTTTGACCCGAAGATGTTTTTCCAAAACTTCTTGAACCACAAGTTTCTCTCCATCATCTCGCAGCCTATCTGCCAGGAGGTAGTAACCCTGTTCTGCCATAACTTCTTTAGAATCTCCAAATGTTTTTAAACGATTAGCCCACCGAAACAAGTCTCTTGGTGTTATAAATCCATGTTTTCCAGCAAATACTTTGCTTCTCTGCCTATGCAACTGCAGCTCCTTCATGACTTCAACCATGATCTTGGCACGGCTGCCAGGGATTTTACACCTTTTCTCTATTATTGTGCTCAACTCATAATCTGGAATCTCATCCACATGAAGCTCAACAAAACGATTGCGAAACGCTCGAGAAAGCATTTTACGACCACCATAAAATGTAGGTGGATTTTGAGTAGCAAAAAGCATAAAATTTTTATGTGCTCGTATTGTCTCCCCCAATTCAGGCACAAAAAGTTCTCTATTGTCATCTAACAACCGATTTAATGCTTCCAAAACGTCAGATGGGGCAAGATTTAGCTCATCCAAAACAATCCAATAGCCGTTCCGGACAGCCTTGACCAATGCACCTTCATGAAACATAAGCTTTCCATGAGCATCAGATATGTAAGAACCTAAATATTCCTGCAAATCAGTATGTTCATGGTTGTTTATCCGTACGAATTCACGTCCATTTCTTGCAGCAAGAAACTGAACAAGGCTAGTTTTTCCACTAGACGTAGGTCCCTGTAAAAGAACAGGATATCTTTTGATAAAAATAGCACGTGCCAAGTTCTTAAGTTGCTTCTTAACGCTCTTTGTCAATACATAATTCTCTGAGAGAACATCAGTGTGGGAGTCTTCTAAGTAATCGCTAAAAGGTTTTGATGTAGGCTTCCTCCCCCCTAACAACTTATCCTTGATCATCTCTTTCATAATCTTTGAACTAGGTCTATCCAGCATAGTAAGAAAAAACATGCAGAAGCCATCATAAACTGCTTTTCTAAAATCAAAGTTTGGCTTAGCCTTTGCCACCCTGGTATACTCTAGTGCACGATATAAAGACCTTAAGCTGTATTGAGGCTTTTGATTGGCCCCATCTTGAAGTCTTTCTTCAGAGTACACTTTGGCTGTTTTGTAGAAATCAATTATTCCTTCTTCCAGTTCCCTCTGTGATCGAGTTTCCTCCATGAATTCATTAATAAATAATTTCAAATCCTCATTACCTAATGAATCATCAACAAAGTACTCAGTAAATCTGCACCGCAAAGAGTAGGGCAGGTCTCTTTTTCCAGCATCAGTTGCAGGATTCATGCAGGCAAATATACGGAAACTAGGATGTCTAGGTACATGACTTATATCCCCCCTCTCTGCTAAACAAAGTGACCCATACTCTCCTTCAAGGACACCAATAACTCTCTGCAAGGTCTCTGGAGGAGCTAAATTCACCTCATCCAGCAAAATCCACTCACCATTTCTAAGTGCAGTTACAAAGGCTCCTTCTACAAATGAGAATACCATTCCAGACGATGCCCCAATTCGCCCATATGCAGTTTCAACTTTCATAGAAAAATTCTCCCAGGCTTTGCGCATCTCTTCCTTATCCAAATGTTTTTTTCTCTTCTTCCCAGATCCAGATCTTTCAACTTGCAGTTTCTCAAGGACGTCATCTACATACTTCTTAAATGTTTCCAATAACTTTTTCCAGTCCTTCTTTTGCAGTTGTCTTTGTAAGAAGGTAATAGCTTTATTATTTCCCTGGAAATCAACATATCACAGAAGAAGTAACATATGAATGCAACAATTGTTATATTAACAAATTATAATGCCAAATTATAAAAGACAGTACCTTAACAGAAAAAGTCTTTGAAAACAGAGATTCAAACTCCTTATAAAGCAGAATACAAATAGATCGTGGATCTATGGGCTTAAATCCTCCTAATAAATCAGCGACATCACTCTGTTGACTCAAATTCTGCAAAGGAAGTAAACTTCTATCAAACCATGCTTCCTTGGAACATTAACACCCATTTACACATGCATACATATAAAAATATATGAGAAGGGAGAAAGATCATATGCATACATACCAAAACTGTAAGCCTCTGACCAAGCATTGAAGCCAGATTTTGAACAAGAGTAGTCTTCCCAGTTCCGGTTTCACCAACCAAAAGAACAGGCTCATTGTGCTTAACAGAACAAGATATTCTCTCAAGCACATGCAGAGAACTACACATCTTGACAAGTTTTTCTTGGCCTTGTAACTGAAAGAATCACATGAAAAAAAATCAATAGAAAACAGACAGAAAACTGAACTTGAGAACATCTGAAGTTCTTCCACAAACCGCAGTTTCTGTGCGTTGAAGAGTAACTCGTCCAATTCTTAGTTCCGCAAGTAAACCCTGCATTTTAATTTGTAGGTGAGAAATGGCAGCTACAAAAAATTAGGACATCCACATCATTCAAATTAGCAGGCACCTGGATTTCAGGTTTATAAGGATATAGAATTCCTGAGTCAGGAAGTGGAACTGTCCACAACTTTGCAATTTCTTTCACAATAGTCATTCGAGTCTCCGTCGATGCTGAAAATGCTGCGAATATATCTACAGCCTAAGACAAAAAGCAAGAGCGTCTAAATATATTCACACAAAGAGGAGGAACGAGGATGAAAAACATTAGACACCCAGAATAAAATCAGACCTCTTGATAGATGCAGTGACGCTGATAATCTGTCAACACATTCTCCATGGAGCTAAAGCCTAATCCCGTGATTCGCTTGCACCATTTAAGGAGATCTCTGCCAAGTGAACAAATTCACAATTAGAAAAGTTTAGTCAGTAAATATAATACATGCATAAAGCCCCAATCTACTACCTTAATGAGAACCTGCTGAAAGACCCACTTAAAGAGGAATTTCCAGACTGAAATCCCAAAATATGGTGCAGAGAGGAAGAGTTGACTCTTTGAAATGTTTCTGCAGCATCAAAGGTTTGTCACAGAAGTAATATTTAAACTGAAACCAGAAATTCTTTATATGAAAATTTTATGAGAAAATTATTCCCTACCTACAAGTTTCCCAGCAAAAGGCTCCAAATTTGGGAACCATGCGTTCACTATATCTTGCAAGTCATCATTCGTTGGAAGCCCAACCATCACTCTCCTCCAAAGAGTGCTAAGTAAATTTCCACCTACCAACATAAAGTTTTCATCAATATATAATATAATTTTCAACAAGTACAAACCAGCTTAAGAATCTCATAAGTGCCAACAATTTCCCATGAAACAAAATCAAAGGTTAACAATTGCAGACCTTCTGCGTTACAAAATGCATCACTCTTGGAAGTAGAAATGGTAGAAAACAGTCTAAAGCTTTCTGCTACTTTTATTTCCTGAAAACCCAGATGCATTAGTATCAATGCAAATCACTTCCAAACAACATAAAGCAGAAGAGAGAGCAAACAAGCTACTGAGTCCAATGTATGAGAAGAGAAGGAAAGAATTACTTTTCAAGTACCAAAAATCATGCAGTTTAAATGTCCAGCTCAAACTCACGTGAGCTAATCAAATTCCAGTCAATTTCTAAATTTGAGATTACTATGAAATTACATGTGAATTTATAGCATGTTTTATACAAAAATAATATTAAAAATATAACTACCTCCCCACGACTCGTTATGAAGAAGCTTGCACCTTCAAGTAAAGGTAGTAAGACAGATTGCACATCTGACGGCGCTTTATCAATGTCCTCAAATACAACCCAGTATCCTTTCAGAACAGCCTACAGAGAAACCAAATAATGGCGATATTACAAATAAGTAATTAAATGTTCACAGAAAAAGAAATCAAACTTTTTCAGCAAGGAATAAACCTGTATAAGTGACCCATGTTGCCATCTAAATTCACCAGGCTGTTCCGTGCATACATAAGTCCCAATCAATGTCTTGCCATCAATTTGTTCATCCATGTGGATAGAAAGAACTATTTGATCAATGCGCAAAAAAGAGTAACCATCAAGGAAAAAGCTCACATAGAATGGACACAAAAAGAATAATCATCAGGAGAAATCCAAGAATGAAGGACAGAACACTAATTGCCTATCATCCAGGCTATGCAAAAATAAGCTCAAATGCATACAACTAAACTCATTTATGATTGTTACCTAGCCAAAATGAATGTGATATTTGAAACTCAACACAATTCTAGCAATACTGACCTAACTCATGAGCAAATATTATTAAGCTGGCTAGCTTGAAAAGCTTATTTAGCTCATGCTGGGCACGTAAGCCCAGGAGCCTAGTTTATTAAGCTTACTCGCTAGTAAGTCTCTATTAAGCTAGCTCACAAGATAATAAAAATCCTTTAGGAAAACAATGTTTTGACTTGTTGAGCTCAAGATCAACTTGATCAAATTTATCAGTAGAGCTTGGGCTTGGCCATTTTTTAAAGAGTGAGGAAGTCATGCTTAAGTTCAAACAAATCTTTATCGAGCCAAGCTCAAACTTGCCAAAGATCCACTTGGCTCGCTTACAGCCTTTGGTGTAACTTTTTCAAACTGTCTGCTAACTAATCTTCTGTCGAATAACTTAGCTATGCACTTCTCCATCTTTACTTTTCAAGAGATTTGTGATTACCAAAATTATAGAGCTAAAACTTACCTGCAATTCATTATTATCATCCCACACTCTCCTAAAGAGATGCGGATGCTTCTTGGAAAACTTTAACAACAATTAAAGTCAAATTTTAGTTTCCTAGAATAAAAATTCCACTTGGACAGATGTATGCCTCTTAGAAATTCAAGTACCTTGCTTCCCATAATCTTGAGCAAACTTGCTAATGAGAGCAGTTTTCCCAGCACCAGCAGAGCCATAAAGAAGAACAGGCCACCTTTGATTCACTGCTAATAGTACCATCTGAAAACTTTTATTCACTGTTGATGTCATTACAAAAGGAGTTCCTCCGGATTTATCATTCCTATAATCACAACAGTCAATTTTAAAATATTAAGCATATGAATTATACCAGAAATAATATCAAAGATTCACATAAAGTCCCAAAGAAACAATATAAACAAAAATGTGTCATTTCAGTGTTTAAATGAGGATTGTTGTGATTATTTATGATATATGAAGAACCATGAGTAATTTATCTGTTATCCAGTTAGATGCCTACCATATAGCCAACCTTCGACTCTTGATCGTGGGCTCAATTTCATCAAACTGTGACGAAGCCAGCAAATTATATTCTTGAGATCTCATGACAGTTTGCAGGCTCAAATCAGGTTCTCCATTGACAGAATCCATTACTTGGTGCTCAGATGATTGAACATATATTCCAGCCTTCTCTATAGCGACATCTTGACAAAACTCTTCCCAACTGAAGACAGTCAAGCAAGTACATTATAGAAAGCAGAAAAAAAAAAGGGGGCAAATATCTTACAAAAGTTGTATTCTTCACCACACACCGCAATAAACATGAAGCTGCTTCTTCAGCTCCCACGCCAAAATTTACAATTGCTCTGTCGCTCATTTTCAATATGATGGATAGGATTTGTATTCCACACCATCTTAAATCTGAAATCACCTCTTCTTGAGCACCACAACCCAGATCAAGGTTTTGCATCCTCTTTAAAAGCTCCAGGAAACAGGACCAATCCCATCTTACAGAGAAGAACTCAGGTTCAAGGAGGAGGAGACGGTAAGAAACCCGTGTAGCAAATAAGCAACGCTTAAGAACCTGTTAGAACAGAAAGAATCTCAATGGCAGGGGTAAAAATGAGAATTTAATCAAATCATAGAATTTAGTATAAATTCTCAAAACCAATCTGAGATTGCAGATATAGTCATTATAACCCAAGGAGTAGAAAGAATCACAATGCCCATCCTGCCCCAACAAACATGAACATGGGACCATGATTTTTGAGAAATTTTAAAAAAATCATACAGGATAGCTGATGCACACCAAAGCCCTACTACAGTCTATTCTTTAGAAACCTACAATACATATGCATTTTAAACAACTAAATGAACTGTGTTCCCAAACCAATTTTGATACCAAAAGTACTAAAACGGATAGAATGCACAAAAAGAAATATGCCAGTCATATATGAACAACGACTTCATAATTTTGTTTCAAAGCACACCTATCATGTTCTAATTTCATGACCAACAATGTCTTTTAAGATATATACTACTAAACTAGTGATGACAGAAGGATAACTCCTAGAAAACTTAACATTCACTTGTCAGCTTTGTACATACTTTTCCCTTTGGAGACAAAAGGAAGACTTTGAAAAGGGAAACAGGAGTAAGGGCAGAAATAATAAGGAACATAGGAGGAAGAGACTAAAAGAATTACCAAATGATGGCAGAAACTAAAAGGAAAAATACACAAATGTCAAAACACAAAATTAATAGTACAAAAACATCAAGGATAAACCAAACTACCTCAAACTGCTCAGGGAATGTCTTTTTCCTCAGAATGAATTCAAAAGGTGGGAAAGAAAATTCAAAGTAAGCTGATATTGACCTGCACAAAGCAACCCAACAAGTTACACGTAAGAAAAACAAACAAAGCTTGTAACTATTCTTATCATACTGACCATATTACACCCAGAACTCTATAAGTAAAATGTAAGTTAAGGAATCAAAAAAAAGGAAACTATTTGATATATATACAATTCCAACATGAGGTTTCCACACATAGTAGAGAGAGAGAAAGAAGTAAGATTCTGAAAAAATTAAAAATGAATATTGCCCACATTCAAGTGAAGCTAGAATGTTGAATATAAGTGAGAAGCAATAACAAACATATCACATAGACTAACAGCTAATTCAATCACAAGTAGCAACATTATGTGCATACCTAGGAAGACATGCATATATCTTAAACATATAAAAGAAAAGAACACCAATGCACAAGAGAAAAATTGGTGCAGCAGAGATTTGAACTAGGGTACGGTATTCTAAATTCTCCTAAATTAACTGCAACCAGAACAAATAAGTTTCATCCCATAAATATAAAATCAACTTTTCTACAGCTCATTGCTCAAATGATAATCGGGAGACTAATAAATATTGACAATTATGTGCTAAACTAGAAACTATTGATCATAATAAAAATGGATTAGAAAGACTTAACTAGACCAATTGCAATCACTGTCAATTCATCTGTTACACTATAAGCCCATTTTTGACAAATTAACTAAAGGATAATGCATGAAACATGAAGAAAAGAAATGGGTAAGCATCATTTTACCCCAATAAAGAGTTATCCAAATCCAAGGCACGGCAGAGAGCTAAACATGCAAGCTCATGAAGAACCAGAACCCTCCCACTTCGAGCATAGAAGTCCATGACATAAGCAACTTCCCCTTTGATGAACGCCCTTGGATCAACAGCAGACTCATCATGGTCAGATCTGAGATCACACTTGCCAAGCAAAGACACAGTTCGATCTATGATCTTTTGAGCTAATGGTCTGAAGCACCCAATCAAGGGGATCGTAAAACTTGGGTTCAACAATAGTTCTGCCACCGAATCTATGACTTCTTCCTCTGTCATCATGTTTCCCTGCAGGAGACCATAAAAAAAATGAACCTTGGGAAAAAGGGAAAAAAAAAAAAGAGGAAGGGGAGACACAAAGACCACTTCCACTTCCACAAATCATTTAAACTCAGTACTATGCCTTCCATAGAACCAACAGTTTGCATAACGCAGCAATAAATAAAAATGAAATTCCCTTTATTATAACCAAATATAAAGCAGAAATAATAGCTATTGTTGAATCAGCAGAAGATGAAACCATTGTTGAATCAGCAGAAGATGAAGCTAGATTTCGGATTTTCTTAAAACTAAGCGGCAAAGCCCAACTATTGAAAACAGAGAGTAGTAAGTCTTCACTATAACCAAAACCCAACAATTTGCAATTGTAAAATGGACTAAACTTTCCCCTGTTCACACCAAATCTAAATCAAACAAAAAATACAAAATACTGAGTAGACAGTTACCTTTTTCTCAATATCATTGAGATTCTGAATTCTTCTAAGCTCTGGACAACGAGAAAGAAACCTCTTGAAAGCAAATTCAAGATTGAAACTTCCATCCATCGCCATCTAAGTGAAAAAAAACCCTCAAATACTTCTATATATATGTATACTAACAAAATTGTGTGTCAAAAATAATGCCAAAAAAATGTGAATTGAATCTTTTAATAAGAAATGTGTGTGTTAAAGCACAAAAATCTTATATTACAACTCTAACACTAGCAACAAAAGGATATGCAACCCTGTATTAATTCCTTTTCACTTTGGCCAACCTGAACACCAATAATTAACCAAAAAACGTAATCAATAATCATTAATAGTACTATAAATAAAGAAGGACCATAATTATACCCAAAAAATGACAATTAATCAGATAAATCTGATCATGGAAGTTGAAAATTCTCTTTTTTCGTTTTTAATATACAACAAAGAAGAAGGAGCGGACCTCTTTCTCTAGGTTGTTGAATGGGCAAAAGAAAGCTCAACTGCAATTTTGGGGGACAAAACAGCTGCTGGTAACTTGAAGTTAATTGCTTTATAACTTTCAAGACATGGGGTTTAGCTTTTTCCTCTTCCTCTTCCTCTTCCCTGTTTTCCGTCTCACTGGTATAAATTTCAGCTCCTTCCGTTTAGGGTTTAAGGGTTTAGAAAATGCTGATAATTTGTATTTTTATATGTACCTATTACTGTAACATCAACGTCAGACGACTTGTCGTATGATTAAAACGACGATTTTCACCCACTCAACTAATTTTTCAATCCCTCAATTTTTTTAACCGTTTGAGAGACGGAGGCGTGAGAGGGAGGGCAGTGACGCCTTCGAGTGTTATTGGTTGCTATTATATTTGTGCAGAATTTGTGAACTTTGCACTTCACGAATGGTTACAAATTTAGTATATTTTAAATTTTGTAATAAATATGCTATAGTTTTTTTAGGAAAATTTATAAAAATTTATATATTTATTTTTTTTTATGTTTTTTTAACTGACAAAAATTATCTTTGCTTTTCAATTTTGTTGATCAAAAATATTATTATTTCTATTTTTCTATAAAAATAACAATAAAATGATTAAAATGTAATTTTCACAGACCCCTTTTAAAAAAATAAAAAATTAAGGGACTAATTTTGAAATTTACATCTTCTTCAACCCAAAACCACAATCATCAACTCCTCCGCTGCCGCTGCCGCCACCGCTATCGCCATCGCCATCACACTTAACCACTATGTTCTCACAAGCAGAAATCAAAATCAAAATAGAAATCAATTATCACCAAACCCATCTCTTGCCCAAATCTCTAATTTATTTTTAAAAATAATTTTGAAAATTGCTCTTGATGAAGAACACCAATAACTATTTTTCAGAAAATTGCTTTTGTATTCCACTATTTAAAATATACCGAATTCCAAAATCGCTCTTTCCGATTTCCGTTCTCCAATCACATCGGATACCGTCTAAATGTCGTTGTAAGAGCGTCTTCTTCGGCTATTCCACAACTTGCGAAAACCATAATCTCATCAAAGTAGCTTCAAGTCACCCTTATAACATCTAAATCACAAAGGATTCACGACCGAAACCTTTATGAAGTTGACAAGGAACTCGTTTCCCTTTAGATCCTGTTCATCTGCGAAGGGTTTGGGTTTTGAAATTCCCAATTTTTGCGATTTTCCAGCAAGTAACCTTGGTTATCTTCCATCGCAATTATCACATAATTCCAATTTTGATTTATGTTTTGATTTTGATTTCTACATATGAAAACATAGCGGTTAAGTGTGATGATGATGGCGGCGGTGGGGGTGGTGGTGATGGTGGTGCCAGCAGCAGAGGAGTTGATAGTTGCGGTTTTGGGTTGAAGAAGATGGAAATTTTAAAACTAGTCTATTAATTTTTTAGTTTTTTCAAAATGACTCATAAAAATTATATTTTAGTCCTTTTACTATTATTTGAATAGAAAAATAGACATAATTGTATTTTTGTCTAACAGAATTGAAATGTATGGATATTTTTGTCTGCTTAGAAAAAGACAACAAGAAAAATGTAAATATAAGTAAAACTTAGAGAGGTTTTTGTAAATTTCTCTTCTTTTAAAGTTCAAACAAATTGCACTATAAATCAAATTTTCAAACCAAATTAAAAGAATCTAACTTATTTATGGAGCTGCTAAATTATGTAGGGCCGACAGATGGGAGTTTGTATGATGGCAACTAATTTTTTGGGTAAAATGTTTAATATTTATCGATTTTCGCTTATTGGATGACCGGATGTCACAAATTACAATTTAACCAATGAGATTATCTTAATTCACCAGGCCTCACGAATAAGTTAGATTCTTTCAATTTAGTTTAAAAATTTAATTTGCAGTGCAATTTGTTTAAACTTTATCAAATATAGCATATTTGTTATAAAGTTTAAAATATAGCGCATATATGACAACTTATAAAGTTCATGGTGCACAAATATAATAGTCATTCATTCATGTTTAGGGTAACTTTAAATATTTAATAATAATTATAATAATTTCCCCATACATACATTTATACCTTAGCTTGCATATAAATTTAAAAGAGTTTCATGTCAAACTAAATAAAACACATTAATAATTAGTAATTGTTTGCTTCTACCCGCATTGCTGCAAGTCTTTGTGTATGGAATTTTAATTTTTTTTTTATTAACAAATAATCTAAATGTTTTTTTTTATTGGCTCTTCAAATTTTATAATATAGGAATTTCTATTCTATAGAAAAATACTGCAAGGTGGCTTACAGGATAATATTTACGGTTAGATTATTATAATTTAGGATTTGATTATACTTATATTATTAAAATAATATTTCTTACTAGAATATAAGTTAAATTTTATTAATTAATAATTAAAAAAGTATTTCTTATTAGAATATTATTTAAATTTAATTAATTAATTATTATAAATAATTATATAAAAACAATTTTACCCTCAATAATATAAATTTTATAAAAGTATTTTGAGCGAAACTCCCTTATTCATGCTTTTATGTATGTTATTGAAAGTCAATGTTCTCCATTCGTACATTTATATATGTTATAGATAGACTCATTAATTAATTATACTATATTATAATTTTTTCTAATTTAATTATAATACATTATATTACCGTCAATATATATATATATAAGTTAATATTGGTCATGTGACTTATAAATTAATGTTCTACATAAATGTAATATTATAGTTATGTTAATGCCATCCGATTACCCAAACCATTTAATAAAGGATTTAAAGGAAAAAAAAAATGATTTCGTTAAGGTGACATTATAATTCCATTTATTAATACGATAAACTATGTTCCTCCATTCACCAATACTAATACTATATATTATTTTTTATTATTTGTTAATACTAATATTATATACAATCTTATTTCTTAAATTATGAGATACTACAGTCTACAGAAATACATGTTGTTTTAAGGTGAAAAATGCTTCATCTTTTAACATTGTTGTAAGCTTTCATTCAAGTGTATTGAATCTTGCTCTCTCCCTCTTCAATCTTTCCATATATCCTTTTGCCATTTGGCAGTTAAGGGATTGTTTGTTTGAGGGTGAGTTGGAGGGAAGTTGGAGTTACATGGAAATAGCCTACTTACATGAAAGTGAAGGGAAGTTGGAGTAGAAATGAGATGACGTATGGAAAGTTAGAGGGTAAGATGATATTTTTAACTTACCCTATATCACCCCAGTGAAGTGTTAAACTTTCTGGAAATAGCATTTGACATATGAACAAACAAGGCCTAAAAAGAGCAAGGATTGAAGACCTTCAAAATGCATTTAACAGAAAACTACTATAAAATCCCCAATTATTTAGTCCCTTCAGTTTTCGAAACAAAATGCAATATCTATAGAGAAAAAACACATATCCACTAACAATATATTACAGAAAAAGTTCCCGACATTTTTGATAATTAACAATTTAACTGATCAAACAGATTTTACATCATTAAACTGCAACTGCTACTCTCACCTAAGCAAGAACATGAAAATCAGGGTGATATGAAAATGGTCCGACTATGATACAGGTTGCCAATTCCTCACCCAATCTGTCAGAGTAGACACATTTGTGCTAATATCCTCAATAGAATCACTCTTCAATGCTAAAACAATATCTTCTGCGTAACTTTCTTTCGCCTCTTCCAACAGAACTTTGAAAATTTCACATTCCATATTGTTCGAAATCTTGTTTTGTGAGTACCCCCTACCACATGGAAATTTCTATGTTTTGAGCATACAAAACGGAAAAAAAAAAAAAAACCATAAAAATTTATGGTTTGTTTGGTACCAAAACAAAAATATGCAATGCACATAAACTATATAATTAATTACCTCTTATTAAGACGATCAAACAGTACAGAATTGTCAGTTTGAAGAACTACAACACGATCAAACCAACGCTCTGGAAAGAAATCACAACCATGGTAGTCTACTATGTTTCCACCTTCTTCCATTATATCTTCAAGCTCATCACATACCTTGCAAAACCCCCCAAACTTTCTCATTTTCACTATATATAAATCCAATATAACAACACTAAATTCACAAGGAGTCCTAAAAAACCTCTACGAATGGAACCGGATAAGTAATTATTCAAAAATCCAGGCTTAGCTAAACTAGGTGGAAATTTAAAATAAAAGGGTTATCAATCGGATTAAAACTAAAATGAGATTGAGGATTATAGTTAGGGAGGTGTACCAGGTCTTCGTTAATGATGTGGCATTCGAATTGTTCGTCCCAGCCATCGTGCAAGTTCCTCTCTTTAACCAAATCTCCTATATTTATGTGGCGGAGCTGCGTTGCCTCTGCCAGAGCAGAGGAGGTGGTCGTCTTGCCTGTTCCGGGAGTCCCAGTTATCAGTATATTTGGTCTCTTCCTCTTGTTGCTATCTTGTGCCATTTTAACCGGTGTCCTCCTGCTAAATGCAAACTTAAGCTATCAATATGAATACTGCAAATTCAGCCACATTCAAATTACGTTAGCTCAAAACAAAAACAGTGCATATAAATTTTGAAAATAATAGAAACACAAGTAAAAGCCTGAAAAGAAAATGGGGGAGCTACCAACAAAATTAACAAGTGATTCATGAGAAAACATGCCCAAAGAGTCACCCATCCACCATCATAATGGTTGGGTAGTAATTTCAATCAATGATGAGTTTAATAATGATTAATGAGAAAACATATCTCAGACGAACACGTTCAAAGCATAAAGTAACCTGACAATGAATATGATAAAACAATTCCTAATCCAAAAACAATACACCCCCAAAATTTCTTATCAATATAAACAAAATAATTTTGGTTTTTATTATATTATTTTCAGAATCAGATTTTTCATATCATGAGACTACTCGTGTAAAACAAAAATCGTTGTCAAGAACAAGAATGTGAACTCGTTGAACAAGATGCGAATCTTAATAATAATTAAATTTTATTAAATCTTTGTACCTGAAAGAAGACGACTGCCTCTTCCTGATCTCAGAAACTTAACCTCAATTAACGGATTGCTCTTGCTCGTGAAGTTCTTGCGACGGTAGGAGGAAGTTCGGTGGCCTGTGTAGGACTCGACAAATATATGAGTTAGGGATTCTGGGCGGCCGTGGATGGATTTTAGTTTTTCAGTTTTACGGTGTTTTCCACAATGCATTAAACGACGTAGTTTGATCTAGGGGGTGTGCAACTGTGCATGGTTCCTGAGCCCAGTCACGAACTCGTTACCATACCAAACTAGAACCAGAACCAGCAAAGAACCCTCTATCCGATCCGGAACTAAAAAATTAACAAATGCACTGTGACTTGAACAGTCGAAACCGATAAAAAAATTTTTTTTTAACATATATATTTTACACACGCAAAAAAAAAAAAAGGGAGATGGATCTAATAAAAAAAAATTTAAGAGTGGATACTAAAGAACCCAATTCAGCGCTCCATTCTACCAAAAAAATACAATATATATAATATCTAAATAAAAAATACAATATATTTTTTTTATGTAACCTCAAAGCCAATCATTTCAGCTTTAACTATTATTATTATTATTTTGAATTATGAAGTTTCATGTTATTTTTAATGGTTATCTAATATATAGAGTTTAAATCTTGTTTCTCATCATTAGAATTTATTTTTTCTTACAAGTTTAAGATAATTTAATTGTTAAATTGGTAATAATTTAAGTATAAAATTTATTTTGATTAAAAATTATACGACTCCTTCGAATAAAAAATCGATGACCAAATCAAAACTAAAGAATTAGGAACTAAACCGGAATCGAAACTGTTTATGTAGTTTTAGGAGAGGTTTTTCATTTTGGAGGGACCAATCAATCGGTACTAGAAAAGATTATTACGAAGAACCGTTCTAAAATTGATCCCTCACTTGATCCACTAGCTTGTTAAATACGACGTAGTTTGATCAACAAGCTCTTTCAATAGTTGGCGATCCTATTTTTCAACATTTCTCAAACCTATTCATGAGCTTTGGAACTCGGCTCGAGTTCCGCTCGTTTATTATTTGAGTTTGAATGTTTAGCTTGAGATTGACTATTTGAAATTTCAAATTTGAATAGAAGTGGATTTTTTTTTTCAAACCAAACTATGATATATATCACAAACAGTATGTGTCATTTACAACTCTAAGAGTATATCCAATGTAAAGATAGATTGTTTCATGACTATGCTGCAAAAATGGAAAGAGTTAAAAAAAATTCTTTACCAATATTAATATATGTTTGATCGTTAAACTAACATATCAATAGATATTGTCTGGTAGATCTTATATCTTTAAAAGGTCTATTAGAAAATAAAAAAATATGCTACACAATGTTCACGATAACATTATTACATAATTAGTTGCACACTCTATAAATAAATGTTCATCCATAATCGTTCATACTTTATATTTTCATTGTCACAATAGTTTTAATACGAATTAATTTTATAGATACTCTAATACTGGATGTTGTTAGTGATAGGTAAAACTAACACGGGACGATATCCAAGGGTTTCAACATTGAAAAATTATATAATAGAACTTTGACGGCACATCATCCGCTGACGTGCCGTAACCAACCAATAGAATTAAGGTACGTGGCATTAATTACAATTATCAATGAATAATTAATGATGTATTTAATGCAGGTAATTATTTTTTTTAAAAAAAATTTAACATTAAAGTCAAGTGTATGAATTCTATTTGTTGGTTACGGCACGTCAGCGGATGACGTGCCGCCACCGTTCCACTGTATGATTACTCTTCAACATTATTCATTTCAGGGATACAAAGGGTTAATGTAATTTATGGTGATGTTTGGTTAGGAGTAAATAGACTATAGTAAAGTGCAAATTTTACAATTTATTTCGTTTTATACACTCAATTTTTCTGAAATTAGATATTCCAACTTTCTATGCATAACAAAGAGAAAAGTAATTCCTTGCCTTATAAAAGTAAGAAATTGATGGATTTATTTTTTCTACCACCTTATCAAAATATAATTAAATTAGATTTGTTGATATTATTATCTTTTAAAACATAAAATAAATCTATTTACCAAGAAGTTATTTTAATACCAAATACTTTTAAATTATATTTTTCGAAAAGTTAATTCACTGTAAATGCACTTCTCTATAAAAGTTGAGCAAATTGAAACAAATATACATAAATACAACTTATAAATATACATTTTGTCCTAGGATACTAGTCAGATTTTCCTTTAGGAAATAATAAAAAAATTTTATTTTTTTCATCCATTTATAATTTTTTTTACTAACCTTTGTTTTTTAAAAATAATTTAGTCATTTAAAATAGTTTAGATAATAACAATCTTGTAGTCCTAAAAGGAATAGGATATTTTTATCGGATAAAATAAAAAATTAAATAGGACTAATATCATGAGATGAAAGAAGTAAATAAAAAGAATATACTCTCCGTACATAAATATAAAGCATATTTTTCCTTTTATATTTTTTAAGAAACATAATTATTTTGCTTAAATAATAATAAAAAATATTGAATATTTAACTATATTACTCTTGTTATTTTCATTTTAAACAATATTTTTATTAATTATTATGAAGTTATAAAGATTGAAATAAATATACTAATTATATTAGAATATGGAGGAATATATATATATATATATATATATATATATATATATATATATATATATATATATATATATATATAAGATGAAGGAATTATGATGGGAGTTAATATGGAGGTTCAAACAATTTGCACGCCTTGTGTCGATTTTTTAAGGCTTGTGGATTGGGTATAAATTGCCACATACCAGTGGATATTTCGACGGGTTGTAGATATTTCTACTTTCAAATCCACAAGTTGTGAGAAATCTACACAGAGTATGAAAATTATCGAAACTTACAAATTAGTTCCATTTCAAATTAATTACAAAAGTATTACAAAATTATTTTCGGCCTATCCAACTTAAGTTGTAATAATGGCCTTTTGCACACATGGAAATTATTATCAAATTTACAAGACTCAATCTTTCAGTATTTTTATATTAGTTATCAAATATTACTAATAAAAATTCATTGGTAAAATGATTTTTATATTATTTTTTCAATGAAGAATTTAATTTTATAAGTATTAAGTATATAATTATTGTTGTTTTGTATTAAGTAAGTAATTTTATCCTATAAAATTTTGAAAATTGATTTGAAATTAATCAACACAACTTCGAAAGAGTATTAATAAAATAATAACAGTGTTAAGACTTTAAATTTCAAAGTATTAGTAATAAATGAAAGGAAAATTTATGCACTTACTTATGATATTTGATCAATATTACTATTTAAATTAATATAATTTTTTTATGTATCTCTCAATAATTAAATTTGTATATAATAATAAATATAATTAAATATAAATTTCAGTATTACGAAATCAAATAATAAGTGACTAAACGAGTGGATTCATACAACACACATTAAAAAACGCTAATGGATCATGTAACATTGAGTTGTGTTAATAGTGTGGTTGACAAAAATCAAATTTTGATACTTCCACATTGTATATTTCCCATAAAATTTAGAATGACTAATTCCATTGTTTTATATTTTAGCTAAGGCTGCAAACGAGCTGAGTTGATCGCTAGCCGCTCGGTGTTTGCTCAATAAACGCTCGGCTTGAGCTCAGATTGATAATAAACGAGTCGAGCGCGAGTGAAAAATTCAAGCTCGTTTAATAAACGAGCCGAGCACGAGCAGACCAATGCTCGGCTCGTTTGAAAAAATACATGTAAGCTCGCGAGCCGCTCGGTGTTCGCTCGATAAAAGCTCTGCTCGAGCTCGGATCGATAAAAAACGAGCCGAGCACGAGCGAAAAATCTAATTTTAGCTATTACTGAGATATGATAGTAATATTTAAAACAATTTACACCGTTTTTTAAACTTATATACATTTATTTTATTTTTAGTTGAACAATAAAACTTGGTTCTCATAAACCAGAGTATTATTGATTTTTTATTATTAAAGAAGAATTTGAGTTGATTTAGAGCCTACATTTCATCCATGATTGGTTGACTTGTCAATCATTTCACATTTTATGGTAATGTTAGTTCACTGGTAATATTTAGTACTTGATGTGGCATTTTTGCAATAATGAGAAAAAGGAGAAGTGGAATAATTTTTTGCAAGTCAATTGGATCCAACATTTGCTATGAATTTGAAGCAAAGCATAGAGAAAGTGAGATGATAAGCAAGTTGGATTCATCACATCAACCAACAAATTTCCTTACATAGATTGGTGCGAAGGGAGTATGACCAAATGTTTTTTAGTTTTTCTGGTAAATAAGTGTTATTTCAATCAAAATCAATGTCACATTTGTAACTAGATCAATAAACAATTTAGATAAAACATGGTCTGTTAATTTTTGTTATTATTTAAATTTTAAGTGACTAATAATCGCTAATGCCAAAAGAGCTCTAAAAAGATTAAACGGAATAATAAAGAAAAAAATAGCAAATAGACAATATAATATAATATAACAGAACAAAAACATGAAACAAAATATATTATTTCCAAAATATGAAAATACAATAATTTAATTTTTAAAAATACAAAGAAACTAGTAATGTTATTTTTAAATTAAATGGTCATTAACATGACAAATTTATTATCACCTAAAAGAAATTAGCAAATACTATTACAATACATCATGAAATTGCAACTTATTATTTGAGTTGACCAGGAAAACATAAAAGATTAGCATATTTTTAAAGTTTAAAAAAGTAAATTGCATATAGTTTACTAAATAGAGTAAATAGCATATTTTTAGGTAATTTGACTAGTTTATTTTTTTCCTTAATATATTCTCTCACTAACTCATGTTAAAGACAGTTATCTCGATTTTTGCGATAGTCGCACAGAAACAACCTAGTTTCTATTTTGAAAGTGTTTCTTTCTTTTTTCTAGGGGTGAGCACTTTGGTTCGATTGACCGAACTAAATTGAAAATTTCAAACCGAAGAAAAACCGAAAATGCTCAAAGTGCGACCGAAAATCAAACCCAAAATATAAAATCGAACAGTAACCGAATCGCATATTTCAGCTTGATTTCAGTTTGGTTCGGTTTTGATGCGGAATTGGAAGCGGAGCTTGAATTTATGGACAGGATGGACCGAAAGGCCCATTTCGGCAAATAAGTCCAATTTTTGAATTTTTGCGGATAAGGTTGGCAGTGGTGGATTTTGGCGAATTTTGTGAGTTTTTTTATTGGAAACGGGCTAACTCGAAGAAATCAGCAGCTTCGCTGCTGATGTCCGTCACTTTTGGGCCGAATTCCATCATTTGGGCCTCCGAAACGGCGTTTTACTGTTTTACCGAATTTTTATAATTTTCTATTTTTTGTTTCCCTTTTAAGTTCGGATTAGGGTTTTTTATTTTACTATAAATTTGTAATGATGAGATGGGATAGACAGTTTTGATGAATATTAAACCTATTTCGTGTTTTTCCAATTGTGTTTGGATGCCTAATTTCTAGTATTCTTAGGAATCAATAGATTTTAGAAGACTATCTTCTGACATTGATCTTTAAAAATCAACAGATCATAGGTTTATATTGTTTTTGTTTATATCCGCTGCGTCAGGTTTTAAAACCGAATTTTGCATAACCTAAAATTCAAAAATAGAACCTATTAATAAATAACTCTAAGATTAATTCATATTACTATTTTCAGCTATTTAAGCATCAAATTCAAGAACAAGCTATTTTATCATCAAATTTAAGTATTAATATTCAGCTCAAAAACAGAATGCAAAAACATATTAGAGAGGAAAACCCAAATCAAACTCAACACATTAAGAATCTTCACATCATTTTTCTCATAACACCCAAATCAAAGAAATACAATAATTACAAAATTAAGAGCAAATCAATAATAGTTAAAACATGGGCTTAGAATGGTCAATTGAGCGATTAATACTCTTCCCAAATCAAACCATACAGTCCAAAAGTAACTATAGGTTCATCATTCATTACCTTATATTACTAAATTGAAACATAATTAAATTAGTACCTCAAATTAACCCCTCAAGATGAGATTTTTCACTAGAAAACCCACCAACCCAAACTTGGATTCAGAACCTTTAAAACCATGCACTTACTAGGCAACCTAAAAAAACCTAAGAATCTTCAGATAAATCATGATTAGAATAACAAGATCAACCTCTGAGTCCGGCCTATTAAGGCTGAGTCATCAAACTCTGAACCCGAGTTGGTCAAGAAAGCTTGAAACCTAGCTATGACTTTAAGATCTTATTGATCGATGAAGTAAACAACGGAGCCTGGTCATAGATGTGAGTCAAAGGCGAGTCTTGGGTCTTTGTTTGGCTATTATCTGAGTACCGGACCATGGATGATGAATCGCCAAGAAAATCCTCTAGTTTAGGTGCTTGGTGACTGTGGGTTTTTTTAGGTTTATAAAGCGAGAGAGAGAGAGAGGGAGAAGGAAATGAGGCGCTGGAAGTGTAAAGAGAAAGAGAGGAAAGGAGGCAACGGCTGGAAGGAAGATTTAGGGTTTTCGGTTTGGAAGATATGTATATATATGTTCAGTTTTCGATTTGGTTTAGTTCTCAGATACCCAGAACCGAGTACTAAACCAAACTAATCGGTTTCTAGATTTTCAGGACCGTATACCAAACTGAACCACTCGGTTAACCAATTTTTGGTTTGGTTTTCAGTTTGCGGTTTATTATGCACCACTCCTTCCGTCGCCTTAGTTTTTGATGATGACCTACATTTTTCCTTCACCGGCAGCCATGACTATAACTTAGTTCCTCTCCAATGGCTTTTTAGTTCCTCTTTAATGGCTTCTTCTTCTTCTTTTTCTTCCTCCTCATGTTCTTAGTTATTCTCTGATGGCTTCTTCTTTTTCCTATTTTTTCAATTTTTTGTGTTGATTTATGTGTTTTTGTATTTGTTTTGTGATTTTTGGTAGAGAGAGAAATAATATGGCAACTAAAGTTTTAGAAATGAAGAAGACGAGTCGTATATACCGATATATATATGGTATATATAAGGAATATATACTGATATTTGGATGAGAGAGTCGTTAATGGCAGCTGGAATTTTAGAGAAGAAGAAGATGAGATGTTTTGGTATATAAGACTTGTATTTACCGATATATGAGTCATATATATTGGTATATGTACCATATATATTTCTTTTATGACTCATATATCGGTATATATGGTTCATATATACCAATATATCTCTTTTTTTTTCTTTCCAAAACTCTAGCCTCCATTAAATCGTCTCTCTCTATTCCGGCTCATATACTGGTGTATATATAAGGTATAAATACAATATATATCAGTAATTCTTCTTCTTCTTCTTCATATTATCACATTTTATCTCTGGAAGGGTTTATTATTCTTATGAACTTGCTTTCTTATTGTATAATAAGAATCAAATTTGATTGAAAATTGGATTTGTTATGTAATTCTTAGTGTGGTTTCGAATTTGAATTAGAGATCGTAAGTTGCTTTTTGTTGAGGTGTGTGTTGTTGTATTTTCTGTTTTCGTTTAGAATGAGAACGGTTTCCTTTTAACTTTTTTATTCATTTATTGCGTGGGTAGGGCGGTTAATAAGGGTAACATTGGGTTTAAATTTTAAAATATGCCATTCTCTCAATATTTGAGAGTATGTGTTATTTGTTACTATAGAAATTACATAATATGCTATGTGCGTCTTTGCCCCTTAAAACAAAAGTACTTAGAGCATCTCCTATGCAACGGTAAATTGCTTCCACTTGATGGACACGTCAGAAAAATGAAAATAATTAAAAAAAAAACATCTCCAATACTAATATCTATTTAATTGTCCAGCTGACGTGTCAATAGATAATATATAGCAGGCGTTCTATTTTTGGAGGGTCTGCTAGACGTTGTCCACGTTAAAGTTGTTAGGTGGTTGGTTATCCATTAAATTATGGACCCTAAAAAGAGAAGCAAATATAAAATAGAAAATGTTGCATTGGAAATAGTTTCTTAAGTTAAACTCTAACAATAAACGGTTAGCCACGCAATTGTTCACATATTCTATTTCAATCGACACATCAACTGTAATCTACATTATCTTTAGAGACAATGCTAGATTTTGTGATGTTTTTAGATTGGACCAACTAATGAAATGCTATTCTAATTTAAACCATGTGTTTTTTTTTAATTGATTCTTTCATACCATCTAGAACAAAATTTGGTTTATAATGAAAAACTAGCGTTTGTATTAGGGGTGTGCATCGGTCGGGTTCGGATCAACCCGAACCCGACCCGAACAACCCGATGACCCGAAGTTTACTCATAAAGTCACCCGAACCGAACCCGATGAAGGATCGGGCCCCGAACCGAATAACCCGAACAATTCGGGCCCCGACCTCGTAGAACCCGAACAACCCGAAATTTCTTTCTTTTTTTTTTTTCAATTGGCGAGAAATTTAAATAAAAGTAAATCTATTCTATATTCATACAAAAATTGAACTTTACAGCTCAATAATTGCTAAATTAAACTAAACTTCACAGCTCAATAATTGCTAAATCCATAAACCCATTTTCTCAAAAATGGAAGAAATAAATTCATTCAAGTAAAAAACAACCATAACAAAAGCAAATAAGCAAATCAACAAGAAATAAAACAACCACAAGAACCTACATTTTTTCTTTACTATTTCAGTGAAGAAATTTAAAATACAAGAGTATCAAAGAAGCAACAATGCTTAGAACAACTTTCCATAACACTAACAATTTCACTAAATGCTTGAAATGAAAAAAAAAATTACAAAACCAGACACCAAAAGCAAAAATACAAGAAAAATTAATAAAATGGAGGTGGGTTTTTAAGAAAATTAGAATCTTTGAGACAACAAACAAAACCCAAAATGCAAAAACCTCGAAGGAGGAGGATCGGGGCTGCTGGGCTGTCTGACGGTGAAGGACAGGGCCGGAGGAGCGACCGGTGATGGTGGACGTCGACTGGTGCGTGGCTTGTGGCGTGGCGGCGGATGTGAGGCAAGAAGGGAAGGAGAGAAGAAGGAGAATCGAGGCTGCTGGGCTGTCTGATGATGAAGGATCGGGATGGAGGAGTGACCGGTGACGGTGGACGTCGACTGGTTGCTTGGCGTGGCGGTGGAGGTGAGGCGAGAAGGGAAGGAGAGAGGGAGGAGGATCGGGCTGCTGCTGGGTGTGGTCTGATAGAAATGGAAGGGAGAAGAGTGAGTTAGGTTTTGTTAGGTTACTTTTAACCCAAAACGGCGTAGTGTCAATCTTACTTCGTCGGGTTGTTAGGTTGGACCACTTCGGTTCGGGTTCGACCGAATAACCCGAACAATCCAAAAGTTTTATAAATCACCACCCGAACCGATCCGTTCAACCCGATTAAATCGAACCGAAATGATCGGTTCGGTTCGGTCGGATTGATCGGGTGGGTCGGTTTTTGCACACCCCTAGTTTGTATTAAAAAAATCCCCATGATCATTCTACTAATTATAAAACTACAAAACGACAAGTAATCAAAATTGTTATTTTTCTTTTCTATCAAAGAAAAAAAAAAAACAAGTGAAGTATGTTTCTCAACACTTAACGCATAAAACAAACCCATAACTTTTTTCCCAAGAAACAAACCCTTAACTTGCCTATTAAGAATAGAATTAGTCACATCACATGTCACTCCCCAATAAATAAACTCTCTCCAGTGCCTACTCAAAATACCTTATTTTTTTGCCAAAATTGTATTTCATATTGTATTTTTTTTTAATCTTGCGTTTAATGGCAAATACTCCACACAATCATAAGTCAGGAATATTATAATATATTTAAAAAAAAAAAAGTAAAAACGTGGTTTTATTAAAAATAATAATTACAAGAAAAAGATAAAACATTCTCGTTTTATATAAAAAAATAAAATCACCATCGTAAGGGGAAAAAGTGCCCATCTAATACGCATTGCACAATAATTTAAAGTAATGTGTGTTCCTATAACTACATTTTCCTTAAACCAGGTATGTATGTGCTCTATCAACTCAAACAAATCAACAAATCCTCACTCAAAAAAAAAGAAGAGAACAAAACAAAAACAAAATCAAAATGAATAAAAAAAAAATCTATATTGGGCCTTCTCCATCTACAATATCTGGGCTTGGGCCAAGTTTTGACTTCCCCTTAGCAGAGTTAATCTTCTCCAGCTTCAATCCAGCTCTGAATCTAGCAATGAAGTTCTCAGCTTTCGTGTTCACATCCGGACTTGGCATAAACAGCGGCAATGTCGAATCACCTCCGTTGTTTCCGGCCATCGGACTCGATTCTTTATCTGATGGATCTTCACTATCCAAATCCGGTGACCCACTTCGGGAACTATTGAAACTTGCTACTCTAACATAGTCGCCGTCCTTTATGAACTTCCATGCTGGCATTTTGAAAGGCGGGAGTGGCGGCGGAGGTGGGATTGGATTCAACGGTGATGCATTGCCACTTTCTAATTTCTCTTCTGCTCTGTTGAAATTACCTGTAGTCTTAACTGCTCTGGGTGGTTGATGGGTTGCGAGCGTGACTGCCTCTACTTGGACGGTTGTTCTTGAAGCCCGATAAGACGGTGATGGTTTCGCATTCTGAGACATGGCTCTCGAAACACCGGTGGTGCGAGAAGATGAATATGTAATTGGTGGTGGGGGTGGTGGAGGTGGTGGAGGAGGAGGTGGCGGGGAAGCTGATTGTGTTTTCTTGGATTTACCTTTCTTATGGGAGAAAAGATTTTGGAAGAAATGTGGTGGCGGAGGTGGTGGTGGTGGTGGAGGTGGAGGAGGCGACGGTGGTGGTATGAAAGATATAGTTGCAGGTTCAGGATCAAATAAACTCCCAAGATTTTCAACACTTTTTTGCCTCACCTTCTTTTTCTTTCTTCTAAATGTAGTCAATAAATCTTTACCTCTCTTTTTCTCACTCCTGCCGAAATTTGGTGGTGGTGGAGGTGGAGGCGGAGGCGGAGGCGGCGGAGGAGAAGGTGGTGGTACATAAAACTTCTTCTCTTCCCTTTTCTTTTCGTGTTCAAGATCTTGATATGTTCTCTTCACCTTTCTTCTTCTCACAGACTGAGTTGGTGGAGGCTGAGAAGACAGTGGCGGAGTAGGCGGCGATTGTCGAGGAGGAGAAGGAGAAGGAGGTGGTAGTGGCGGCGTGTAAACAACTTCCTTTACAACACCCACATCTTCCTTTCCATCTTCTTTCTCCTGTTTTTCAGTTTCTTGTTTTTCTTGCTGCGGCGGCGGTGGCACCTGTGGTTGTGGCTGATACTCATGTAGCTGCTGATGCCCTTTTGATGAAAATCTGTTCTTAACATTAGTATCATCATAAAATCGCCACCGTTCATCGGCGGAGACCCATAAAGATTCTTGCCGGAGATCTGGATATGAACTAAAACTTCTCAACCGGGTCAAAGCATTATAACCCGTCCGATCTTGATTCTGATCATGATCATACCATCTATGAGCAGGAGTTGACGGATACGATCTTTGCTGCTGCTGTTGTTGCTGCTCCAGTTGTACATTTGATATGCTTGTACCATCATTATTATTAGTATTTCCACCAAGAAACCCACAAACTATAGCAAATATCACTAAAACAAGATTAAGATAATCCCAACTTTTTTTAATCAATTGTGGTTTAAAAATTTGTGAAGTAAATGAAACAACAGAAGGAACAATTACAAAAACAAACACACAAGCTATAACAAGTAAAAATACTAGTAAGACACCGGAATTTAGAAAAATAGAGGTGGCTCGGCTACGGATACGACGGAGACCACGGCGGTTTTCGGTGGTTTGTAGCCAGAAAGGTGTAAAGTCTTCCTCTTCTTCCATCTTTTTGGGGTTGGGACAGAAAGAAAGAGAGAAAAGAATAAAGAGAGCTTTTATGTTGACACTTTTGGGTAATGCTTTGTTTTATAACTTTGCTATAAGGCTTTTTGCATTTTTATACTTTGCTTGCATAAATTAAGGGCAAGAAATGTATACGTTAATTAAATTTTAATTAGCGAAAGAATAAAAAAAAAATTAATTATTCTTTAACCACAATTGTGGGCTATGTTTCTTTTAATGTTTATTATATCAATTAATTGAAAATTGTTTTTGAGGCTAAAATGTTACAACAAGTTGTCCGTCACCATAAGAATGACAGCCGAAATATGGGTATATAAAATTTTTGTCTATAGCCAGAATATAGCTATTTATTATTGGCTATGGAGTATAACAGCCAAAACGTGGCTGTTACTGTATGTATAGTCTGTATATATACAGCAGTAGCTGTGTATATTCCTTAAACCGTGTTATAGAACTTCTGATAATAATTTAAAAAAAAAAAACCGTGCTATAATAATTAGACAAGTGATTTTTATAGTTGGACTAGACTTTAAATTAGGATTTTTGGTTGAATTTGATAAATGATTGAACAAAATAAATCAATTAATTGATTGGAGGATTTAAAGTATTATTTGATAACTTCAAATTGATTTTTTATTTAGTTTCGGTTCTTAGTAAGAACTATCATCATACCACAATTTTTTTTTTTTTAATTTCTATTCGATTCTTCTAATACATGTATGTCGCTAATTTCATTGATTCCATTTGGTTCAATTTCACAATTGCCTATGTACAACCCTAATCAAACCCATAATCCAAATATGAGATGAACTCATTGTGTGAGAATTAATTTTAAAACAATGGTCTTGAGTTTATGAGGAGTAAGATTTGTTGGCAAGTTAAGGCATTTGGCGTGGCGGCTCCTTATTCTAAAAGAGAAGGCATGAGATATTGCTAATAAGAGTTGTTTAAACATCCTTTCAAAAAAATAATTGTTTAATCATGATTTTAGTTTTTAATTTTTTTTATTAGATAGAAATGTGTCCAATAATAATAACATATTTCATTGAAATTGAGGTTCTTTCAATGATTATTAATGAATTGATAAGTCCAAAAATTAATTTTTAAAATGAATAAAGAATCACTATGTTATTGTACATGATTAAATATTCATAAAAATAAATGATGTAACCTCATAACGCACATATTTGTACTATGTATTCTCCATAATTAAATTAAATGACATGTTTTTTTATTTATTTATAAAGATGTCCAATGAAATGATAAATCGAAAAAGTATTGGAATAGATATTAGAACATAAAGTAACTAATCCCTTAAAAATATACGATAAAATGTGAGTTAAAAAAATCGAGTTCTAATCTTCATTTTTCACTAATTTAATAAATAATTTACCTCATCAAATGCTATAGTGTTAAATTTATAAATCCATCTTAAATAAAAAAAAAAATTATTTGAAGTAAATTAGTTTAAATCTAAATTTATTGATAAAATTTGTCAATTTCAATAATAAAATATAATTGTCCAAACCAAACCAAAGACTTTGTCCTAAATTTCTTTTTGGTATCCAATTGATGATGTAGTGTTCACAAAAAGAATATATATTGAGGAAAGAAAAGGCAAAATTAATTATGAGCTTCAAATACTTTTGTCCTTTTCATATGTTTCCATCACACAAACAACCTTATATAAAAAAAAAAACCCATTTTTCTTTGAGTACATTGTTTTATTTTAACATTTTTTTTTATAAATATTATGAGAAAGTTAAATTTACTTGTGTGTTTCGTTTTGCAAAACTTGCCCCATGGCCATGTCCAACCAGTCTCTTTGAAAAAAAAAAACAGGAAATAACTTAACAAATGTCATTTTTAGAATTTTATTATAATAAAATATCAGTAAATTCAAAATATTAACTAAATATTATTATTTACTAGTATAATATAGAGAAATACATTTATTTTTATTATATATATAAAAAATACACATATTTAATAGTAATTAAAAAGTGACATTTTCTTGATGTTTAAAAATATGTAATATTTACTAAAAATAAGTGTTGTCCCTTTAAAAATATGTGATATTTATTAAAAATAAATGTCGTCTTCGCAATTAATAAGAGTAACAAATGAAGTGTCTTGAATAAAGTTAAAAGAGAAAAAAGTCTCCGTTTTATATAAAATATAGAGTAGTGAGCCTTTATATCTTATTTTAAATACAATATGGGTACGTGATAATGGGCATTGGTGTTATATTACAAATTGTATACTGAAAATAAAATTTAAAAGTTAGAATAGTTTATACTTTTCCTAAAATTAACAAGTTATTCGTTTAACATCTGAAAAAACACCGCCATTTATATTTTATTTTTCTTTATAGAAAAATTTCAATAATATTAATAACCATCATTTTCATTTTATAATTTTACCTTTTTTTTTAAATGTTGATTGTATCTATTAATAGGAAGAAATAAGGACAATATAGTGATTGTCATTCAATAATTTAACCATTTTATGATTTTTTAAATAAGAAAAATTACAATTAGGTCCTTAGATTTTTAGCTAATTAATTGTTAGCTCCTATATTTTTTATAATAACAGACTATTAGGTCTCTGGCTTTTGATCCGTTAAACAAAAAGGGAATATACTGTAAGTCATTCGGTCTAGAATATTCCTTTTTTCGGGGATCAAATTAAATAGCTAGAGAATTGAGTCAATTTTTTTGTTAATTTCAAAATACTTTAAATAATTAGTATGGGTAAATTACATTGATGCTACCTGAACGTATATTTTGTATCCGCTAATAGAGTGGAAAATAATACTATAATGAATTACAATAACAATTATTACAATATACCCATAAAAAATTAATTATCACCGAAATTGGTCTGAGTTATAGAATACGTGTGTGATGAAACATTAGGTAAAGCTCACAATTTGGAATGACGTCTTTGTACTTTAGAGAAAATGACAAAAAAAGTAGTTTACATTTATCAATTTTACTTTTTTATAAAATAATATTTAAAAATCAATCACCTTTTTTCCTTTTTTTAGTGTATTTTTTTTATTAGGCTTGAAAAATTCCAAAAAATTGAAAAATCCAAAGTCCAAACAAAACAGGAAATGTACTGTTGCTTGCTTTGGCTTCAAGAATTCCCATGTGACAGTTGTATTAGTCACCCTTCCACTCTGAATTGGAGCTGAACCGACGATTCCGGCTCCGGTTGTGACTCATACAGTGGTTCGAAACAAACGATTCTCCGTCAATTCGAATTTTCCGATTATTTAACTATTTAAAGAGAAAGAAACTATTCGAATTTTCCGATTACTTAACTAGTTCAAGAGAAATAAACTATTTGGGTAAGTTATAATTTCCAATTAAATAGCTAGTTCAAGAGAAAGATAAAAAGTATTTAAAAAAAGAAAGGATCTAACCCGATGTCTCGAATTGTTGGTTCATGGTAGATAGAATGCTTAAATTTGAACAGGCCAGAGCTAAAGCCTATTCAGAGCAAGCAACTTCGGTTCATGGGCAATTCAAGCTAGCTCATGAGCCGCTCGAACCAGTCCGTGGCTACGCCTATATTGAAATGCTTGAACCAAGGCAATGTTTGGTGTAATATATGCATACAACACAAGCACAATTACATTTTGTTACTGCTTATCAAACATTGTCTAAAATAAAATCTCTAATTGATTGTTACAAATTTAGTTCAACAGAAAATGCAAAATTTATTTTGAATTTTACAAATTCATTTTTTGATTAAAGGAACAAATTCTATTGCGATTGTAACCTAACTCACTAAATTTTTGCACATTCTAAAAAAATCATATTCTAAAAAAATAATTTTTAAAATAGTTAATTTTTAATTATAAACAAAATATAAACAATTTATAAACAGACTAAAACAATATATAAATAAAATGAATATTTCAAAAAATTATTTTTAAAATAGTTAATTTTTAATTATAAATAAAATATAAACAGTTTATAAATAAACTAAAACAATAAATATTGAAATACATTGCTTTTAAGAACTAAAACTTATTTTTAGAGTTAAAAACTAGGCCATTTCTGATATTATCACAATTCTATTCTATGAATTCATTAATAAAATTTTTAAAATGAAAAATCATTAGTTTTAGTTGTATATTTTTATGAAATTCATTTGCATATTCTACCAAATTTTATAAAATTTGAGATTGAGATAGTTAAACATAATTTCAGAAAAAAATCAATTTCTAGAATCCAATTAGCTGTCCACAAAAAATACCACTCAAATAGTGTAAAAAATTCAGGAATTTACAGCAGAACAGCTTAATTAAGGGAAAAAAAATCTCTCCAAAAAGGAAGGAAATTCATTCATTCATCCAAAACAAACATGGGACAAGCTATCCAAAAAAAAAAAATATTCTTTAAAATATATAAGTTCATGAAATTGACAAATGGAACATCACCTTCATTCCACTACCTATTCACTGTATTTCATATGAATCTATCATAGCTAGCTACAGCTTCCAAAACTCCATCCCCATAGATATATTGCACTAATTTTCATTTTTCTTGTAGAGAAAATATGTGACATATGGTGCTATCCTGACAAAATGACATTCATGCAACAACTTTTTCCCCGGAAATTTAGACACCACCGAACCAATCCCAAGATTTCAGTTGCTATACATTTATTCATATATCTCCATTAAATGGATATTTAACATTTGTTCTTGTTTTTTTTTTCTTTTTTTTTTTTCCCAACTAAAAGTTCTACATATTGTATATACAACACTGAAGAAGGATTCAGTAAAGGTTACATCTTCAGACTTCATAGCTAGCTCTCCTACCATGACTAGGAGATGAAACTCTTTTAATTATATTGACTCAGTCCCATCCTTTCTGAGATGTGTGCAGCAGCAAGGATTACAACAAAAGAACGAGCAGGATGATCACCGCAGCTACTGTGCATATTGTAGCCTGTAACAGTAAGTAAACATCTTGAATTAAGGGGAGAGAATGGTAAAAAATCTTCACTATTGTATTAATATGGATAATTTCCCGAAAATTGACCTAAATTATAACGGCTAGGCACAGTCCTATTGGGTATTGTTTCCCCACGTAAACAGGTACTTATCCAGTACAAGGAACTTGAGACCGCAATTAGAAGAACTATTATGGGTATGGCAATTTTGTTTTAAATATATGACATCTGCAATGAAAGGATGACAGTTTCTTCAGGCTAGCGTATCACAAGCAAGCCTGACATCAAGCTTACAATACAGTTTCAATGATAGTTGAAGCAAAACACTTTAGAATTCAGCAGGAGATAGAGAGGAAGATTCTTTTCCCCAGAATAAGGTCTGACGATGATGATGTAATTAATGGTTTAGATATAATTTCAAAATGATGGATGTTATACAAATGAGTTTTAAGATTCTTATCATCGTTGCTCTGACATAAATTACTAGTTAGACCAAAAAAAGCAATAGCAGGAGAATTCTCAAATTGATGTCCTAACTAGATGGGAAAATAACAGGGTGGAAATCAATCATAAGACTCACAGCTATTGCACAGGCAGCTAGCCCCGATCGTTCTCTCGGATCCTTATGATAGTACTTCAGGAAATAAAGAATTGTAGAGAAATACCACAACAATGGGCATGGAAATCCAAGCAAGAAACTGGGAAGGAAGCACTTCAATGAGTGAGAAAAAACCAGCTTGGAGATTGAAAAGGCAAGGCCAGAGAGAGAGAGTGAGAGAAAGAGCATAAAAACTCACGAAAACCATCCAATCCCACATCCAAAGCAAGGAAGGGGTTTGTCAAATATTCCCAATTGGGGTTCCTCTTCATCCCTAATCTGAACATATTTGCCTTGTTTGTCTTCCACCGCATCAGCAGAGTGCCCTGCGTTCACCAAAACATGTTAATCAACCTTATTAGCTGAATTTGCTAAAGATGCTGGATCACTAAAGTACTTTTCACTAATACGAAGTAACAAGCAACTTGAATTCGTTCACCAATTGTGGGAGTTATCAATTTAGAACAATTATATACCAATTATATAGACATCAACTAAACCTCACAATCATGAGTCAAAAACTTCACCACATACTTCCTCATGATTATTGTGATTCCTCTACTGTTCTTGAACTGCTAAATCCAAAAAATTAAAAGCAGCTGTGGAAAACTACTTCAGCTTTAGCAAAGTAAAATAGAGATGATACATAAAACCCTGAAGCAATAATGACATCTTCAAGACTCCGCAGACAATAAAACTATAATGACAAATTAGTAAATCAAAGCCAAGTGCCAAAAACTTATCCTATGGTAACTATTTAGATCTGTATAATGAATTTTGCTTCCTGCTAATTAGAACACCTGGATTGGTTGATGAAGAAGATAAAGAACTTCAAAATATGAACACCTTTCTACAAACATAAAAATTTAAATAGCCTTCTCTTATAACAGTTTACTCAACTAGGTTTACCACAGTGGACAGTTAACCTGCTAAATGATTGATATCTGCGAATCATGAAGCTTATGTAAGATGTGTATGTTGCTAGATGACTCACAAAAGCCTTAACATTAACACCAATTTTTTTACCATAACAGGTCTACTTAACATGTTGTACAATGCAGAGTGAAGAATATGATTGGTATAGAAGTAATGTACCCTGATCCATATGTCCCAATAATTGGAAAGACTGTTAAACTGATTCCCTCTCTGCCTTTGTTAAACTGATTCCCTCTCTGCCTCTCACAAAGCTGCAAGATGAAGTTCGTTATCCATAACAGAAAAAATAGTATAGCATTAACAATAAATTCTCAATTATAAAAACTGAATAGATAATTGATAAAATCAGGTCTACGTGTATGCATTTCAATGTCAAGACTCTAAAAGAATTATATCATGCATGAAGCAAAATAAATTCCATCTCCTATGAAAGAGAGCTTCTGCTACATAGTGTTCTCAAAGAAAAGGGAGAAGAAAGCACTCCACAAAGCAAAAGATAGCCAGATGATTTTAAATGACTAAAACAAATAATATCCAACCTTCAACAATTGCAAAACAGAATTTCATTCAACCATCAGCTGCAACTCTCTTGGAGTATTAAACAAAGATGAAAGAAGAAATATTAATTAAATAGGGTTTAAGCAAAAGTTTTCTTAAGCAAATATACTTAATAAGCATAAAAAACTTATGTATTAATCCAAGTATCAAATCAAAACCCCACAATGAATACCAAATCCCATTTTACTTAAACATAAAGGGAACCCAAACTAATAAAAAATTCTGCCAACTAAGAATTCCAATGAAACCCAGAAAAGAATTTGCAACAGAATAAAACAACAATGCAAAGATTTTAGCAAATGATTGCACTGTGCAAATCAAGAATGACCTTTTATAATCAGACAGCATAGATTCCTTCAAGGATAATACAGAAAACCTATTCAAATATTTCCTCTCAAAAGAGCTCATATTAGCCCAACTTAATCAAGAATAAAACAATTTCACTATGAAACAGTACAAACATAACTGCAATAGAGAGAAGGAAAATTATTAGTATATAGGTACCCTCAAATTCAGAAACCCATGAAAAATTACTAATCTTAAAGGTGAAAGTTCGTATTAGCATCAATTTGCAATACAAGACAAAAGTAAGTCAAATGCCCCAAAAAATTTTCCATATCTGCTTGAAGCTACACCGCGAAAATCAAAATTTCTTTACTCTAACTGCCCTAAAAATCAAACATTAGCTTCTAAGTTTAGTAAGGAATCGTAAATCCCTGAAAACCTATACAGAGATTCACCATGCGAGTACAAAAAAGGGGAAAGATACCTTAAATTTGAGAAAAAAATTAGAGAAATTCGCAGAAGAGAAATGCCGGCGACGATTAAAATAAGAAAAATAAGAAGGATTTATCACTTCCGAGGAGGAGGAGGGGCAGATGCTTTCACTGGTCTAAGAAACGGCATGTATATATATTATGGTTTTTCAACAATCTCCATTAATGTAAAATGAACTGAAAAAGAAAGAAGACGAAACATACCAACATCTCTCTCTCTCTCTCTCTCTCTTTTTTTCTAACTTTTTTTTTAATTTTATTTAATGACATGTTTGGATGTAATTTTTAAAAAAAAAAACTGTCAGAAGTGATTTTGTTGAACAATTACAGCACATATTGTCTTTTACTTTATCCAAACTACCATTTCGTAAAACAAAATAAAGCTTTTCCTCAAAATAAATAAATAAATAAATAAAATAAAGCTAATTTGAAAATTCAAAATAAATATTTTTGCATAATTAATGTTTACATTTCATATTTTAAAGAATTATTTTCAAGTCCTCAAAAGTGTATTTTTTATAGATATGGTCCTCAAAATTGTTGAAAGTTGTTTATTTTGCACTCAAATAAAAATAATTTTCCTTTTTCAGATTGAAATAATTTTGATAAATATTTATTTAATCTTTTATGAAATAAACAGTTAAGGGTAAAATATATATATATTTTTTTTTAAGGCCAAGGAGTTGGCGCAGTGGTTGGCTGCTCCGCTCCTTTACCGAGGAGACCCGAGTTCGAGCCTTACCCCCCTCCCCCAAGGTTAGATTTACTGCTTTCCTCATGTATCCAAAAAAAATATTATTTTTTTTAAATTAATGGAGTGTTAGATTTGAAAACAATTAATAAAAATGTAAATGTTAATTATGTAACATACACTTAACTGTAATTTTTAAAATAATTATTATTATTAACTATAATACTGTATTTATTAAAACGGTAAAGTAAGACGTCTTGCACAAAGTTATTTTTGCTTTTTTTTTTACTCGGCATGATAGATTGTTTATATTGAGTTTCGATATTAATTTCAGTGGTCCACTGTTTACAGAATTTGACTTTGTACTGTAAATTAAATATGAAATGATTTTATAGTCATATAAAATTTGCAATACAGAGTCGAATTCTACGAACTATGGACCACTGAAATTAATTTTGAGACTTGATATAGATAATCTACCGTGTCAAGTAGAAAATAAAAAATAAAAACAAAAACAAAAAAAGGTTTGTGCGAGACGTCTCTCCGCAAGACCTCTAGCTGGGGGTGTTAAACAGGTCGGGTTGGGTCAGGTTCGTGTTCTAGTTGACTAATAAACAGGTTTAATCCCGAATCCTAACTTGATCTACTTCAAGTTCGAGACGACCTGAAAACGATCTATTAGACTTGATCATCGCCATTTCGGTCGCCGTAATAGTGCTGAAAACACCCAAAATTCGCCGAATTTCAAATCAAAGGACCAATAGCTTCGTATCATTGCCAATAGCACAAATCTAACTTTAGTTTTAATCGATTTAACACACAACCATCGGAAAACAACAAAAACAGTCTGGGTTTCTCGCAAGAAAATCAACATTAGAAAACACAACCAATTGAAGCAATCTATACATCAAAACAAAAGCCCTTGAAGAAAGGAGTTAGAATCTACCTTTAGACTTAACGGACGATGGCGGGAAGGCCATAAAATCGCCGGTGATAGTTTCTCGACCTCTCCTGTTTCGGTCCCCGGAAACGGCCATTATAGATGGCGATACATACTTCAACAGAAAGCTCTCAATGAGAGGAATCCAAATATGCCATCATTTCATTGGATGTGGCCGGATATGCTCGAAAAACACATTGAAATAAGCAGACGAATGGTAATGAAAATAGCCTCATCCCCTTCCAGCCACACAAACGGTCAACTCAGTGGGAGGCTCGCGGTTGTGCTAGTACCATTGAGCTCACCGGACAGAGGGCTTTGCAGCTGTGGGGCGCGTCGACTGGGCTGGCCGGTGGTGGCGCCACATGCGGTGTCGGCATCCACTTTCTCTTTCCTCTCCCTCTATGTTTCTGCTACTACCTCCATTTCCATTTCTAAAACACGTTTTCTAATAATAATATTATTATTTTAACTTTATGTACACACAACTTGCCTCCTATACTTATTAATACACCATTGAGGATGAAACAGTAATTTGTTATAATTATTAATACTCTGATGATGATGATAATAATAATAATAATAATAATAATAATAATAATTATTATTATTATTATTGTTGTTATTATTGTTATGAACAGTAATCAGGTTAGACATATTATTTTTCGGGTTGAAATTTTCAATCTTAATCTAATCCATTTAATTTCAAATCGGGTTCGCGTCTATCAGTTTAAATAAATAGGTTGAAAAACTTAATAATAGCCAGCTATTTTCAAGTCGGGTTCGTATTGGATCAGCTTTTGTCACTCCCTACCTATAGTCTTACCCTATTAAAATTACTGATTATAGTTGTGGCATTTTATTATTTTTATTATCCTAAAAAATTAATTCAGAAAATCAGTTTTTTATAATATAATTTTACAACTACCATTCAAACCAAAAAAAAAAAATATATATTTTATATTGTTGTTTATGGTTGTGCGGCGCTTAAATTATGTGTGTCATATGGGTCATGTTGTATTCGTGAAGAGAAGACACGTACGCTACTCTTCTTCTTCTTGATTAATTAAATTTTTAGAATTTGCCCAACTCAATAATAATTTATTAAATTTTAAATATAACATTAGTACTCACCCGTCACAAATATAGTCTTTTCTTTTTTATAAATATATTTGATTTCTTTTTCTTTTTCAGAAAAAGGTTGTGATCATTCATTAATGACAAATTTATACATTCATTAATTATCAGAATATAGTTCACTTTTATTTATACATTACATGTTTAAATAAAGATAATTAATTTGTCCAAATAATAGTAAAATATTAAATTATTTAACTGTAAAATTTTTATTAGTTATATTTTAGCCATATTTTTTTAGTAATTTTAAAGGTAAAATAAAAAAAAATTAATTAAAATTCATAAATAATTTATCTTTGAAAGAAAATAGCGAGCATATATGTGCATTTAGAGGGGGTAAAAATTATTGATTTACAAGTGATAAAATTATTATATTTCCTTTTGTTAAGATTTACAAAAATCAATAGTTTTGACTAAATATTTATCTTGATAAACTAGGTATGGATACGTATTCAAAATTGAAAATTATGAACACGAAAAATATTTTGAAGGAATCGCTACTTTATTTTATCTATTTTTAGAAAAACTAAAAGAAAAATATAGTTTTAGAAATAAATAACTCTACTTAACCTAAATGGCAAAAAAAACTTATTTTGCTTTAGACACTGGTTTTTCGGGTAAAAATAAACTAAATATAAAATACTAAAACATGAATCAAAATAAACAAGAAAAAACAAAAGAAGGTTAATCCAAAATGGAACAATAAGAATGAAAAATTAGCCCATATCATAGAAAAATGCAAAAATATGCTTACCTTAGTTCGAAGCTGCCGGTCACGCAACTCAATTGCACTTCGTGTTTTGCTTGATATTTTTAATTTAAAATGTTGTATTTATTTAATTTTAAAAACAATGCGCTTGAAACTTCAAAATATGTTATCCACCACAATTTTCCTTAAAATGAATTTAATTATAGCTAATAGCACTTTTCTAATGTTTAGTTTTAGTAAATAGTAATTTTATATTGGAAAATTTATAATAATCTCCCTAGGTTATAGCGTATTCGACATTTTTCTCTCCGGTTTTTTTTTGAGACACAAATCTCCCTAATTTTTCAAACCGTTAACAATTATACTCCTTCTGTCTATTTTTTTTGTTAAAAAAACGGTACAATGATCAAAATGTAATTTTTACGGACCCTTTTAAAAAAGTTCAAAAAATAAAGGACTGAAATGAAATTAATTATATTTAATAATTAATTTTTTCCTAAAAAAATTAAATTAATTTATAATATATAATTTTCTTCTTCTCTTCCTCCAACCTATCACCATTGCATTATCTTCACCATTTTAGACCACCATCCGGCGGCTCAGGCAACTCCGGCCATCATCACCACCACCACAACCACCTTCTCTCAGTCAAAACGGCACCATCGACAGGAATGGGTTGGGGCCTCAGACCTTTTCTTCGCTCTGCTCCACCAGACGCCACCACCACTGTCCTCTACTCGCCAGCCAAAACCACCAGCTCCGCCATCGTACGAATCAAACACCAACCGGAAGAGCCCTTCTCCAACGTTCGAAACCCAGGTCACGTCCCCAAGAGCTTCCATCAGGTCCTTTCGACCGAAAACTCCACTGACCGAAACCCATACCATTTGATTTAGTCTGTATTTGTGATGGTTTCTTCCTTTGAAGCTTCATATTTGTAGCTACAGACTGCTCACGTGCCTTTCAATGAAGAAGGCATAAAATTGGCGGTCAAAAGCAAGGATTGATTTCGCCTTGAGGAAGAAATTGGGTGAATTACAAAAGCCTAATTTCAATTTATCAAAGAGATTATCTGATAATCTGAATTTGCGTTCTTCTTGTGATGTTTTGTTATCTGTTAGGGTTTTTGTTTCTGTTGTGTTGGTGTTGGTTGTGGCTACAAATGAATGAGAGAAGGTGGTTGTGGTGGTGGTGGTGGTGATGATGGCCGGAGTTGACTGAGTCGTTGGATGGTGGTCTAAAATGGTGAAGATAATGCAATGGTGATAGGTTAGAGGAAGAAAAGAAGAAAATTATTTGTTATAAATTAATTTAATTTTTTAGGAAAAAATTAATTATTAAATATAATTAATTTCATTATAGTCATTTATTTCTTGAACTTTTTTTAAAATAGTTCGTAAAAATTACATTCTGATTATTGTACCGTTATTTTAATATAAAAAAATAGACAGACGAGGTATAATTGTTAACGGTTTGAAAAATCAGGGAGATTTGTGTCCCAAAAAAAAAATCGAAGAGAAAAATGTCGAATATACTATAACCTATGGAGGTTATTGTAAATTTTTCCAAATTTTTGTTAATTTTATAACATTTTTTATTGCTTTTTTACAAATATGTCCTTAATTTTTTTTTTCAAAACCAGTTGTTGGTATATAAATTTATTTCCTTTGACTTCTTTAAATGCCTCCTCCTCAGCACCATCGTTGGAGCATTGCCGCTAGAAAATAAATTTATTTTCTTTTATTTTCTTCGATAAGTAAATTTATTTTATCTTATTTTCTTAATAAATTTAGGTAAATAAATTTATTTTCTTATATATTCTCATGAAAATAAACTTGAACATCATTTAAATCTATGTCTACTAATGCTGTAGTTGCAAATTTCAGAAAAATTAGGAAATAACAAAATCATATTACAAACAAAGATTTCTTGGTGAATTTCTGTAACACCCCAAATCTAACTTACGAATAAGCCAGACTGAAGTGTTACAGTACCGACTAACATCCATTACTGCTTACAAATTTTTTTCTATTATTAGCTATTACAACATAAATTCCTTTATCATTTTACGGATACCGACTATTTTACAATAATTACTCATAACAAATAAATTTTCAATAACCAGTACATGCCAAACTAAATAAAACTAGAGGTTATACCATCGCTTGACTTCTAGGAGCAGACCAAGATTATGTTACTATTCAATTTCTTCTATCTGCGGTCCTGCGAGTTACAAAAATAACTCGCTGAGCAACTCCATGCTCAGTGGATACAATGAATATAATTTGTTGATTAAAAGCATTTCACAAATTACTTATAAAAACAGCAGTCTTTAACTGTAGTTGACAAAATTCATTTCGAGAATTTAAATCCAATACAATCATATAATACAGTAGATATTTAACGAAAACAATGCTATAGTAAAATTTCATTTATCTCAAATCATTGAGCATATCTGCTAAAATATTTCATTTTTACTCCACTGGTCATGCTGGATTCCATAATAAGTTTAAGGGCTGCATTCCGTATAGCCATTTAGACTATAACGCTAATGCATTTATATTTGTATCCCGCAAAGCCATTTAGACAGTCGGCGATACTTTTCTTAGTATTGCGCAAGCCCTCTGGACTATACGCCAATACTTTGTGTAAGCCCTTTAGACTTTACGCCCCATTTTCCATTTTAGAGGCCATAACCCGTAGTTATGCCTGTTTATTCACCCTACTTCCATTTTATAGGCCATAACCCGTAGTTATGTCTGTTTATTCACCCTACTACTATTTTACTTCATTATCTCACTTCCATTTGTTCACCTGTACATGAGTTTTGCCCATATGTCGACATATACTTATCACTAGGTCCATAACCAAGTATAGTACATAAAATATGTTTCATTTCCTTTTATCAATTATTTATCAATCATGGTATTCAACTCTGTTTTTTATTCAATAGCATAGTTCATTTTTCATGCTTCCTCAAAATTATCAAATCATTGTAATATCTATTTTCTTGATCAGTAAATTTCAATATGGTCATGTTCATCTCAAACACATTTTTGGAATTCAAATATTAATTTAAAATCATAATTTTTCATTTACCACGCCGGTGGTATCGCATCTGCGATTACCGCGTCGGTATCATAAATACAATAACACATATAATCCGACTCGAACACACATTCGAGTACCCAACAAAATATTTATCAAAAATTCAGTAAAACAATGCTCATTTAAAACATGCATTTAAAAATAAAGGATTCAGTTCAAATACTAAAAAGTATCAAATCTGGTAGAGTCCGCAGATAAAGTCCTACGCATTAATTCTTTTTGGTATCCTCGTATTTTCTACCTTCATAATATCTCTCGGACTGTC
>CATIWJ010322521.1:0-11632 GCA_949640765.1 Croton laevigatus
TCAAGTTACAGTATTTACACTTACGGCAAAACAAAATGCCGGAAAACAAATTCCAATCCCATCAATCTTTACATGAGATCGAAGCTAAAGAAAAGAGGATTAAGAATTTACCAAAATCGGAGCAATAAACTGGCCATAAAATGTTGGAAAAGAGATCGGAAAATCTGACGTCAAAACAAGTTTTTCAACCCTGCAACAGATCGACAACAAGGCCACCATCGATGGAAAGCTCATGACGAGAGAAGTCCGGATCCGCAATCAAATCTTCCATCCGACCACCGGACCATGCCAGAAAAGTGAACAGTAACTTTCTCTTTCCTCAAACCGATTCTTTCTCTCTCTCTCTCTCTCTCTAACTGTCGGAAGGGAAAGAAGAAAATGAAGAAGGAAAGAAGATGGTGGTGGCTAAGAAATTGGGTCGGTGAAGTCAAAGATGTTACTGATTCGATTTGAAGGGAAAGAAAATGGCAAAGAAGGAAAAGGGAAATGGATGCTGAACGTGATAATAATAACAATTATAATAATTATTTTAACATATATTTTTACATTTTCAAATTCTGTTTCTATATATATATATATATATATATATATATATATATATATATATATATATATATATTTCAAAATAGTGATAATAATAACAATAATTATAATAATATAATAATAATAATATTACTTTTAACAATAAAATAATAATAGTAATAAAAATAATAATTTTTATATTAAAATATCTTTTGACGAAAAAAAAAAACCAAACGACATTTAACTGTTCCATCATTGTACGTAAAATAATTGGGACTATAATGCCCTCCATATATTTATTTGTTTACCAAAATACCAATACTTTAAAATTACTAAAATACATCTCAAAGCAATTTTATTACCGAATAAATCCCTTTCAATTTTAAATCAAACATTAAAAATCACAGGTGTTACAATCTAACCCCCTTAAAGAATTTTGGTCCCCAAAATCTAAAATAAAATTACTAAAACAAATTTCAAGAATCACATTTTTAAAACTCTGTTATAAATATCAAAATTTTCAAACATTGAAAAAAAACCACGGCCGTTACATTAACAATAAGGAATTTGCACATTCAAGTTAGTATTTTTTTTACTGCACCAAATTTTATTTTATATAATTTTAGAGTAGTATTTGTATAATATTTTTTTTTAGTTTAGGACTTTTATGTGGTTTTTTTATTTTTAAAGCAGTCAACTTTTATGTGTTATTTTTATTTTTATTGTAGTAATTTTTTTTTAAAATTTTTGTGGCATGGAAAATTTTTTTGAAATATTTCTTTGTTCATATGAAAAATTTAAATAGATGGACTATTTTTTATTGCATTAAATGTGTGTGTGGTGTATTTATTTTTATTGCAGTAATTTTTGCGACATGAATAAATTTTTATGAATAGTTTGTCAAAACCCTAATGTCAAAACCCTAATGATGTTGGTCAGGCACAAAATACTCGTTTGATGGATATGAGTACTGGAAGAATCAGAAATAGACGGGAATTAGGACTCAGATCCCGGATTAGAAGAAATTACCCATTTACCCAATGCTCTTGATGTTCGGTCTCAACAATATCGGGCAAAAGATGATAAAAAAATATAAAATTAAAAAAACTAAATAATAGGGCTGACAAAAGCTGACATTACCCGATATTTCTTCCACAATTTCATTCTGTGTATTGCGTGTCCCTGGGCTACATCTAGCTATATATTTTGTTTTCCAGCCATTATGTCTTGGAAGAAATGGTCATTCAGACTTTTCTTAGTGAATTTCTTCCAATACATAATGGTTGGAAAACAAAATATATAGCTGGATGTAACTCAGGATTGCAAACCCACACACACAACACACATAATGAAATGGTGGAAGAATTATCGAGTAATGTCAGCTTTTGCATGTGATGATTATTTTATTTTTATAATTTTATATTTTTCTTAACATCTTTAGCCCGATTTTCTTTCGCAGGTTTCCTCACTAGAGTCTTCATGTATCGGTTTTTATTTATATCTTTTATGTCTTAACATGTATTAAATAACAAATTAATTAATATATATTAATTTATAAAAAATTATCTACAAACTAAAAATATAATATTTTTTTCCTTTAACTAAATTTTTCCATTTTATTTAATAACTATTATTATTATTTCAAGTTATTATTATTATTATTATTTTCTCTTAATCATTAAATAATCATCACAATCATTATAATTATTATAATTAATTTTTTATTTAAAAAAACAAAATGACACAATCATTACCATCATAACAAACAAATAATTATACAATCATGAACTAATAACAAAAAAAAAGAGAATAAATTGATTAATTTATGACCATTGCTCCACTCCAACTGGCGCAATAGTCCACTGCCATGTCCACTTCAGCCAAAAAAAAAATCAAATTTGTAAAATTTTTTCAATAAACACCAAAATGGGAATTTTGTATAAAAAACACCAAATTTATAAATTTTTCCATAAACACCCTCAAATTGTCATTATCCCCTAGATTGTCTTTATATTCAGTTTCAAGGTCGGATATATCTAAGTTTGAATAAACAAATCGGATAGATCTAAGTTTGAATAAACAAATCACAAACTTATATAAATATTTCATAATTTACAATATAAATATAGAGCATAGCTCCTATCAATTGATACATCATCTTCCATAACACAATATTCATTTTGTTATAATGGAGTCAGCTACACTTGTAGGCTTGGTAGGCATTCTAAGAGAATGCCTTAAATGGAAAACTAAACTAATTGCTTCTATAGTTCTTCTCACACTCTTCACCATGTCCTTCCTCTTGTTGATAAATCTCTACTTCATCAAGCCCACTATCACCGACTTCGTCTTTGAAAAACAACTCCTCCATCTTACCACTCCATCCGAATCCACAAATATTTTCCACCGAATAACAATAGACATCAAAATAATTTTTTGCAATGGAAATAATTTATATTATTTTCGATTTCATTTGTTTAGTACTATCAGTAACCGCTACCATTTTGGTGGCAATAGTAATCCATGGTGAGAAACAAGAGTGCAAGACGCTAGAGGAATTACTGTTAAGAACATTAAAATCATGGAAAAGACTATTAGTAACATGGTTATATGTGTTTCTTTTTACTCTAGTTTGCATGGTTGTCTTCTTTGCAACTTTGTTTCTTGCAGTACAATAAACATACAAGAACCTTATTTCCTCAACTGTTTTATCTATTGTTATTGTAGTATTAGCTTCAATTCTGTATGTATATCTACCAGTAAAATGGACTAGAGGAGAAAAGCGGACTAGAGGCATTGGGAAAGGCCGGACAAATAGTTAATGGAACGAAACGACTAGGGTTTCTATTGCATCTTGTGTTTAGTCTATTAAGCTTCCGTTTGGTACAAGAACAAAGCTAATTAGTTTGAGAAAATCATTAGCACTAATTATGTATTGGCTTGCAGCTTTCACTGTGTTCCATTACAAGTGCATGTAGAGGCATGGAGAACATGTAGAATTGGAAGGAATTATTAGTTCTAATGATTATACTAAAATACCAACTATTGTTCCTCCTCCTCTCCTTAGTGATAATATACCATAATTTCAATGTAAAATGTATCAAATTACAAGTTGTAATTTATGAATAAACACTCATTTCCCCTTTTTTTTCTCGTTGTTTTGTATAATTGCTGAAAATTTTATAGGTTGGTTTGTTTCTTGTTGGAGATATTACCTACGCATGAATTAATTTAATGGATGATATATAAGGCTTGAAAATTAAGGGTAAAGGTTCGACGTTTCTAAATATAATTTTAATTTGGAAAAATCAATAAATATAATTATATTATGCTAGACCTTCAAATTTGAATTTTTAAATAATTTGCACTGTATTATTAAATTATATTCAATGAGTGTTTTAAAAATTCAATCTGTATGGTATTCCAAGTATAGAATCACTTATTCTATTCTTTTTTGTATGTGTGTATTGTCTTTGATTTAATTTCAGAATTTGAGACCTAATGAATATAATTTAGAGAAAGAATGTTAATTATTCGAAGTTTGTAGAGACAATTAATGGAATAGCACATATCCTACTTTCTCTTTGAAAAAATAATACTTTCTTTTAAATATTAGTTAAATAGCACTTTAGGCTAAACAACGCCTACATATTTTTTAAAATTCCAAAACCACCCCCTTTTTAAAAATATATTTAATTTAATTAATTAACCAGAAATTTAAAATTACAAATATGTCCATATAGGTCAATATCCGTCAATATAATTTAGAATTTTTCCAAACTTCACCTAGTGGCTGGAAAAAATGCCGCCATCACAACTGGTAGTTTCCGTTGACATTTGCCGAAAAATTAAATCAGTATTTGTCAGTATAAATCAATATAATACCATTCAATGTAACTCTGAACTAGTAAATATAAAAATTAATATAACTCAATATGAAATCAATGTCAGTCAATATGAAATCAATATAACTTAACATAAGTCAACATAAAATCAATATATGTAAGATCCCACATCAGATATTGATTGAAACTTGATATGATATATAAGTTACACCAACTAACTACTTAGTCAACTCGGGTTAACTATTTTAGGTTGGTGAATTTGGGCCTAAGTAGTTGATGAATGCTAGTTAAGTGGAGCCTTTTAAAGGCTTATGTGATTAGACTTGGGTCTAGCTACATGTCAGTCGTGGCCTCAGGTTAGGTTGTGACAGTAATGGTATCAAAACCAGTCACCAGCCGGAAGTATCGCCTGGTAAGATTTCTATTTGTGTGTCACCATAAGGATGTTGTGCGCAGAAGGGGGAAAGTTTGTAACACTCCACATCGGATATTGACTAAGATTTGATATGATATATAAGTTACACCAACTACTTAATCAACTTGGGTTAACCATTTTAGGCCAGGGGATTTGGGCCTAAGTAGTTGACGAAGACAGTCAAGTGGATCATTTTGAAGGCTTATGTGGTTAGACTCTGGTCTAGCTGCATGACAGTCGTGACCTCGGGGTTGGGTCGTAACAATATAACTCAATATGAGTTATTATAACTCAATGTCAGTCAAAATACATCAAAATTACCAATATAACTCAATATTTATCAATATCTCAAATATTATAACTCAATATCAATTAATATTACTCAATATAAATAAATGTAAGTCAGTAAAAATAAGAAATAATCAATAACCGTCCATAAAAATTTATTGCCATGTCATCTTCACCTTCTTCATCATGTGAAAACCCTAATTGTCGTCGTTGCCGAAAATTTTAAATGGTGATGGAACATAATAAATCATGTATCAACAGACAGCTCTTGACTTGTAGATTCCAAATATGGTCGTACTTTTTGTGATTCCATCATATGTGGTAAAAAAATGCAAAATACTATCCATTTCTCTCTCCTCGGTCACTAAAAAATGGTGATGAAACCTAACAAAGCATATATTATCTGAAAGCTCTCGAGTCAAACTCTAAATATGGTTTTACTTCTTCGTGGCTCCATCATATGCAGTTGGATATGTAAAAATCAAACTATTTCTATTTTCTTAATGACTGAAAAGAGGCAATGATTGGAGCAAATTTGAATTCTTGAAGAGAGGATTTTAATGATGCCTTTAGATTTTATAGATCACCTAAAGCCTTATAAATATCTCGAAAAATTTTGAACGTGGATGTAAAACCTTTGGTTTTGTAAGAGGGGTAAATTGGTAATTTTGCACCTTAGGGTAAAATGTTCATTTTGCACCCTTATATTTTATTTTGATGTACTTTGGTAATTTGAATATTTGTTTGACACTCAAAACGACAAGACAGTCGTTTTGAGTATAAGATTGCATTTTGGGACCCGAGGGTATTTTCATCATTTTTGGTATTTTGATATTTTTATAAATTAAAATTTAAAAATAAATTATTATTTTATTTAATTCTGAAATTAAAAAGTGATTTGGGTCTAGTTAGGAGATTTAATTGGTGTTGGAATGGAATTAGTGTCTAAATAGGATTTAGGGGTAAATTAATTAAATAAATAAATTTTGAAGTTATTTTATAATTTTATATAGGTTTTTCTTGAAGAATCAGGTCTAAAGATATTTTAAAGGCTTAGAATTTCAAGTGTCTTGAAAAATAGGGTTATGAGCAAAATTTAGTGGGGTTGTCGTTTGGCTTCTGGGTAGGGAGCGTCGGTGTGCAAAACTTGCGTTATTCGGTGGGATTGTGTGTCGTCTAACGCGCGGAGCTCATCGTTCGGCGGATGGCTTCCTGGCTTGCAGTGTAATTTTGATTCGGTCCAACAACATTGTTTCAAGTTTCATTTTGATTTTTGAGTTTTTCCTCTTTTCTCTTCAAAACTTCATTTTTTCATGACATAATCATATCATAAATATTATCTGTTGGTTGTTTACATATTTATTTTGATTATTTATTTTATTTTAGATTTATTAAATTATTTTACAAATTAAAAGTTAGGGTTTTGTGGTTTAAAATTTAAAGATTTTCACTTTTCTTTGATTTTAAAAAAAAAATTGGTTTCTGAAATTAGTTAGAAACAACATGATTAGGATTTGTATTTTTTTTTATTAGAGGATTAACTTTGAAATTCAATGTTTTATTATTGTTTATATTATGAAGTTCAAGTCAGCTTTGGAGAAGGATTTTGCTGTGAATTTGACGAATTTTAATTAATTGTAGAAAATGGTTTGAATCTGAATTTCGGATATGTTTGATTTATAAAGGTTAATTTTGGATGAAAAATATTTTGAGAAATGTCTCATAAGGTTTGATTTTTGAAATAATTCGATTTCTCTACTGTTGTCAATTGAATATCTAGGCTGTATGGATTTTATTATAAAATTATTTTGAGTGACTTAGAAATCTTTATAAATTCTAAAATTTTGAGATTATGACAATGAGGTCTGGAGGAATATACTAGAAAAATATTAGAATTTTTAAATCTACAATATATTTTCTATAAATTTTTAATAGTCAGTACCGTTCCTTAAATCATTATCAGTAAATTAGATTCTTTTGTTATAAAATTTATTTAGTATAACTCCTAAATAAGTATTTCTGTTAGTTGGAAAAATTATATTTTTATGAATTAAACTTGGTCTTGGATTGATTAAATAATTAAATGTGCAATTATGGAATTAAGTTAATTGCATGCATTCACTAGCATACATATCCGCATCATTTTAAAAGTGTCGCTAATTCTTGATTTGCCAATAGGCGGTTAACCAACTTCAAGTTCGTTGGAGGGTGTTTCTCATATCTGTTTTTGAGGTTATTTTCTGTGGGTATATGTGATTACTTGTGATATGCTACATGCTAGCTTTATATATATAGCAAACCCTTTTTATATATTATCCTTTTCTATTTTGATATATTATATTCTTTCTTTACCTAAGCCTGCATGTATTTAGGAGACAAGAAAATGTATGTGTTTTGATATATTTTCTGATTATCCAAATATGAAGTTACATGTGTTATGCGATGATGTGTCGTATAGAAACAGATGATTTAGCTGAGGAGATTTCTATTCAGTTTTGTGATTTCTATTGTAAGGCAGATTACTTATTTTGTTCGATTCAGTATATAATTTCTATGGTTGGCATAAGGTTGGATTCAGTTCTGTTTTCTGTGATGAAATAAGGAAGGATGTGTTATCAAAAAATTGTAAGCCTGACACACCATCTTGTCAAAGATTTTTTGGAATTGATTTATTTGATTTTTTATATTACTACTTCTAGAAATATTTCCCTGTCATTGTCACATCCACCTACTGTATATATGTATAGGATGTATTTATAAAGTAAAACAAAGCATTAAAATGTTAACCATCGCATCCGGCTCAAAGGAAGGGCTTGTAGAACTAATGCAACCCAAAGGAGATTTTGGAAAAGGTCAAAGACCTAAGCGTAATTTATTGAAAAGTTTTGAAAGGTCTTAATAATGTATATAAATGATTTTAAAAATGGATTCTCGAGATTAATCGGGTCGTAACGATGCAACATAATTTTTCGAAAATGTGCATATAAAAAGTTACGATGAAATCTCTACGGAGGACCTTTTGGTAATTTGACCTAAGAGGAGTTAATTGATGAAAAAGTAATATTTGAGCACCACTTTGGTAAGAAGAAAAATGTGCTTGACTTCTTGCTAAATCTTTGCCATTTAATCTTTTATTTTGGCTAAAATCTAGCCATCCAAATTAAAAGAATTAATTAAATTAAAAATAAAATATTTTTGGATGGTTCAAAGGCAGAAAGGAAGAGAAGAAGGACACAAATTATCCTCCATTTTCACTAAGAAATTCGACCAAAGGAAAAAAAAGAAGAGAGGAAGAAGAAATGTAAGTGTTCATCCATTGATGCATGGATTAGCATGTTCATCAACTTAATCTTATGATTTGCATATGAATTAAGGATGATCATAAAGAGGAAGAATAGATGTTTATATGTTCATTTGATGGTTAATGATAAAAATGAAAGGAGATGGTGAATTAAGCTTAGTTTTGATCATTTAAGCACATTGAAATAATTGGATCATCAAAGAAAGTTAAGTTTCATATTTAGTAGTTTGCTCTTTAATGTTAGGGTTTATTTTCATGATGGAAATGATGATTTTATATAGAAAACCAAAGGGAAAGAAATAGGAATAAAGGAAATAGGCAAAAGAGTAAGCAATTTAAGGTTTGGTACTTTAATAACTTTGGAATATGTCCATTTTCTTTAAATTTTTGTATTATGGAGTACATTCTTTCAAGTACATGTTGTATATGAATATGTATGATGCCTTAGAGTGTATTTCATAGTGAATAAAAGCCATTAGAACAAGAAGAAAATCAATTGAACACAAAAGGTGCAAAAACCCTTAATTGTCCATCAACTTTGGTGAATTTTTAAGTGACACTAAGAAATATTTTTTGCAAATTAGACCCCTAATCCTTCAATAATATCATAAACAAAAGTCTTAAAATTAATTTTGTTCTGAAAAAAATAAATTCCCCTAATTTCTCAAATTTGGGTCCCTAAGTGGAGGGTTAGTGTGCAACTTTGTGTAACTTGTCCTTTTCACATAGTTAGAAGTTGAATTTCGAAATAAAACTTCATTTGTGTTTTCTTAACATGTTAAAAGATGTTTATGACTTACCTAGGATACCTGGAAATCCTTTGAGTTTGTTATAACACATCAATTTCAAAGATTTAAAAGTAGGCAAAAATTAGATTTTACTATTCATTTGGTAAATTCTATTCATTTAGTCATTTTCACTATTTATTTGGTAAATTAGTATTTATTTGGTCATTTTTTAAGAAATAGTATATATGAAGTATGTATATAAGGAAGTAGTTCATTTGTGTCAAGATATCAATAAGAGAGTAAAAAGAAGAAATATAAGCATTCATTGATCATCTGTTAAACATTTGTTGAAAACAAGTTAAACTTAAGTTGAAAATGATTTGAACAATTTTAATAAAATATAAAATGAACCTAAATGGTTTATACTTTACTTAGTTGAGTCGAACTAGGTCGACAAAGATATGATGCATCATATTAATCATTCGTAATGCAGTACTACTATGATATGATTCATTCATCATTCATTATAGCTTTGGCTACTGATGTTCAATCGTATAGCCTCAGCTTGCTATACGTGTAGCTGCAGCTATAATTTGAGTCTCAATTGAGATGATATATAATAATTCATTCATTGGCTCCGAAGTAGATATGATATGAGATATGATGATATTATTCATTCATCATTCATTACCTTATCTCTATAGTTCTTCTATGTAATTATAAAGAAAAAGAAAATAAAATAGCATATAAATGACTGTAAACATATTCAGTAGAAAGCATATGTAATTCATTTAATTTTATTTTGTGAAATTGTTTTCAAATGTGTTCTTTTGAAGTTGTTTTATTATTCATTTATATTCCAATATTTAAAGTACCCACTGGGCATTAGTTGCTGAGTGTTTAGTGCTGAAATTATATATATATGTCTATAGAATTATTGCTTAATTTTTGTTATAATTGGTAAATAATTTATTCTTTGTAGCACTTATTTTATATTTTTATATTTCAGGATATAATTGGGTAATATTGCAAAAAAAGACAAGCAACTGGGCAAATAGAAGAACATTGGATAAAGTCTGGGTCCATTTATAAGTTTTAGTTTATTCATGGGTTATTATAAGAATGGAAGAAGCTGAAGGACTAGCTTGGATATTTGTATCAAAACTCAGCATATTTTGCGTTTTGATTTTAGGAGAAACGAATGAAAACGGAAGGCATTTCAGGAGTTTGTGCTAGCTTTTGAAAATGAAAACGAAGGAGGCATTTGAGATTAGAGGAAGTCACGATTTTGACGGAACAAAAGGACTGAACTGAGATTTTGGTGACTGAATTGTGAGGGAAAAACAAATGTGATTTTCGAATTGATAATCCGATTCTTTTGGGTTCTTCGGATGGGAAATTTAAGGAGATAGAGAGATAAAAGGGACACGATGAAGACAAGGAAGGAGGACCTGATCTATTCTTTTCTGCTGGAACGGCGATTTGAATGTGACGCCGGAAGGATCTGGTTTTGGGGGTCCAATGCGAGAATTCAGCTGGAGCTTCTCAGCGGCTAGGGTTCTTATTTTCAATCAGGTTTTCTTCTCCTTCTTCTGTTTTGTTTTCTGAGAATTTAGTCTTGGGTTTCTCTGTGGTTTGTGATTGGAGGCAGAGGTGCGGAAAAGACTTCAATTCAAAAGAACGAAGGTTGGGTTTGGTACCAATGTTATGAGTCTTCAATTTCTTCAGGTTTTCTGGCTAGGTTTTGATTGGGTTTAAAAATCAATTTTGTTGACACTTGGAATATCCATAGTATAGCCGAAACTCTGCCCAATTTTCTGTAAAAAATTAAGTAATTTATAAGAATAATAACACATTCAGACCATTAAATCATACTACTATTATATTTTCAATAACCCAAGCCTATATTATCACCCTAAAATTATTAATTAAGATCATCTCCAACGGGAGAAAATATAGAGAAATTTAACTCCAACTCATCTGCATATTTATGTTTCCAAGAAAAAAAATTTTATGATCCAAATCTGAGTCTCCAAATTTGGAGACTCAAACACAATCTCTAAAATACTGTAGATGATTATTTTTTATTATTTTAATGATGTTAAAACAGAAATTGAAATAGATTTATGTAATAAAAATAAATGAAAAATGAAGCATTTTTAGTGAATACCCCAAGAATTTTATAATTCGATTTGGGTATTATATGGAGAGGGTAAATTATTTTAGCAAATTGAATGGATTAGGGAAGTGTTGAATAATTAGTGGATATTTAAATTATAAAAGAAAAAATTAACTTTGATAATTTAGATGACATTAATATTTATTATATGTAAAAGAATTATTTTTATGTAAATATAAATATTAAAAATTTTTATGTAATTATTTGTATGTAAATAAAAATATTATTAAAAAATTAAGATAGCAAATTAATAAGTATATTGTAATAAATTTATTTTTATTTATAATAGATAGATAATTAAGATAATTAAAATAATATATAGTAAGTAAAAGTATTAATATTTTATTATTTGGA
>CATIWJ010322549.1:0-26032 GCA_949640765.1 Croton laevigatus
GCTAGAAGATAATGATAAAGGGAGGAATCTTTGAATTGACAATGGGGATTTTTTATTAGTGTGTAGGTAACAGAAAAATCAACAAGTAGAAACTAGAGAGGTGTGATGAATGAGAGCAAGAAGGAACGATTAGAGAAAGGAAAAAACTAGACTCACGCGTTTTCCGTTACTTTGAATTTCACTCGCCGTTAAGTGGGATCCGAAGGGTGCGAAGATTGATTTTTTAAATACTTTAAGGATTAAAAGATGCTACTTATTACTTTAGGAACTAAAAATCACAATCAACCATACTTTAAGGGCTAAAATATGTTATTGGCCTAGCACCTTAATTTAAATTGTTCCAAACCAATATTAAATCATTTACTACATATATTTAGGACTTATCAAGTTATCCTAAGTTATTTTACACAATTAGAATATATATATATATATATATATATATATATATATATATATATATATATATTATACTATTAAAGAAGTATCAGCCAATCAGGTAATGTAATGTATTTATATGGCACCACAAGTATATTACTACTATTTTAATTTAAGAAGTGGGTCCTATTTAATTCTACCCGGAAATTCGAAACCGTAAGTTTCCTAAAAAGACGAAAAGAAACCGTAACTGATTAGGAACATTCCTGCCGATAGGAGGAGGAGGTTAGCAGGATTTTACTTGAGTAGCAAGAATTAGGGTTTAGTCGAATTTTCAAATCTCTATAAATACGCCTAATATTCACCTGTGTCTTATAACGTAACAGTATAGTATAGTCTTTTTCTTCGTTGTTTCTCTCTTCTCTCCAATGGCGAAAGGACGAGGGAATAATGCGTTTGCTCTTTTACCTGACGATAACGATGGAGATATTGATGGGTTTATCAATGAACTTGTTAGTCAGGCCAAAATCAGAGAAGTGGAGATGAAAAAGAAGCAACAATTGCAAGAACAGGAGGAGGCATCCAAGATCAAGAAACAACAAACCCAGTTGAATCGTGATCCGATTCCTAAAAGGAAGCCTTTGTTCGGAACCCATACTGTCGTCAGGAAGACAAAACAAGGAGCAGAGACACAAGGTAATGTGGAAGAAAACCATAAAGAAAAGATTGGTTTTTTAGAAAATAATCATAATGTTGTGAATAATAATCATAAGGGGAATTATGGTAGGAATTTTCATAGGAATAGTGTTGGTGGTGGGGATAATGGGTGTAAGGTAGATTATAATAGGGTTGATAATAGAAGGAATTTTAATGGTGGGGATCAGAAGTTCAATAATGGGTATCAGGGAGGAGATAATAATAGTGTAAAGAATTTTAATGGAGGGGATCAAGGGTATAATGGGAATCAGAGAGATAATAATGTAAGGAATTTTAATGGAGAGGGTCAGAGGTATAACAGAGGAGGGGATGTTTATTACAGAGAGAATTATAGGAATTTTAATAGTGGGTATCAAAGGCCTAATCGGGGATATTTTAATCAGCAGAATAATAACGGAGATTTACAGAATGGCTTTGTTTATAGTGGTGAGCCTGATGCTGAAGGTTATATTGTTTACCATGGTAGTAGGAAAGGAAGAAGAATGTTCCATGGAAATGATGGTTCATCTGAGCATACTAGTAATAATGGAACCGATGATCTGGTTCAAGGTTCTGATAATGCCGAAAAGAAAGTAGATGAAGGAAGTGATAAATCCGAGAAGAAAGTAGTTGAAAAACTTGAGGTGAAAGTAGTAGTAGTTGAAGAAGCTGCAGAGAGCAAGAATGGAGATGAGAAGAAAGATGCAGAGTCCAAGGAGGAAGAGAAGAAGAAGGACGAGAAGGAGAAGATGAAAGAGAAGAACAGTAAAGCTGGTGATCTATATCACAACAAGAAGCATCAACATCAACAACAAAGAAAGGAAGAAGAACACTTTCAAGGCAATAAAAAGACTTACAAGGAATATGAGAAGCTTCTTCTTGCAAAGAAAAAGGCTTTGGAAGAACAACTGGCAACTAATACAGTACTGAAGCCTAAAGCTAGACTTGATGAGTCATTTGCTTCAATGAAACCTATTGGTAAAGCGAGTGAGAAGCCTAAGGTTTCTTCTTCTGCTGAAAGTCTGAAAAACAGAGAGAACTGGACAAAGCCAGTCAATATTACTGCTGACTTCATCAAACCACCGTTGCGCAGGTTTTACCGCCGCGTACCTCAGGCGGCGGAAGGAGAACACAATCACAACAATGATGGTGGCCCTAATATTGACAGTGCACCTCCGACCCCACCACCACCATCAGCTGCTGCACCTGCTTCTCCTCCTCCTTGTGTCACTGATTTGGATCAATTCCCGTCTCTGTGAATGTGCTAGCTAGCAGGAATAGAGTTAAGCTACCTGCTTTTGTAATCTTAGTTTTTGAGGAACAATTGAGTAGTTTTTGAGCAAGTATTATGCAATATAGTTTGTTAACAATTTTGATTTCTTCAGTGTAAGTAAATTTGCAATTTTTTTAATCATTTTGGTTTGTTTTTTCTTCCTATTTGTTTGTTGAACATTTTGGCTGTTTCGTTTCATGTATTTATTCCAATTTGGGCTGAGAATTTGGATTGGGGTTTTCTATTGGGTATGGGTTATAATTCAATTGATTAGAACATTATGGCCCAGTAGCTTGTCTAAAAGTTCAGCCTTTTATAAAAAAAACATAGAATCTAAGCCACAAAAGAACATAGAATCTAAGCAAGCAAGGCAGGCATAAAAAGGAAGATTCTCAGAATGTGTAATGGATTTGACTAGTAGGTTAGGTTACTTGGTTCTTCGTCCACTTCTCTGACTGTAAACTGCACTTTTCTTGCACAAAGTTCGTTTCTTTTCAATTTCCCAGTTTAGTTCTAAGTTGGTTTTCAATTGGGTTCTTTTTCATTAATTCCCAATTTGTTATCAGACAACAGTAAAGCTGGCAAAGAACATAGCTTTTGCTACGTTGTGGAATTCCTCTATCAGATACTCGGTATTTGGTTGCTAGTACTTCATAATTCCCCTATCAGATACTCTGTATTAGATTTTGCAAGTTGCTATACTTTGAGCTTATGAGGATCTTCATTCTTCACTTCTATCTATAGTATTTCTTAAAACCCTTGAGAGGTATGCGCAAAACACACGTCCCACTTTCAAATTTACACAACTTTGGTTTCTTTCTGTTTAGTTCAAACTATTGCAGATTAATATTTTGAATCTCCTCAGCCATTGGTGTTTCAGATTATGTTGTTGTATTCTAGTTTTAATAGCCGATCCTTCAACAAGAAAATTTGTATTGTTTAGTCTAGATTTTGATTGTCTAGAACTATGGAAGTTTGATATTGGTTTGAATCCGAGTTTTGCTTGCAATAATTATTCTAGCTTAATTGCTTAAACCCCAATTTTTATTCATGTAGTTCTCTGCTATTGTATGATCTCTTTGTGACACCATGTTTAGTTACAGACATGTTAGCAAGCTTGGATCATAGGCCTGTATGTCAATCGTTTGCGGCCTTCCACTCCTTGAATGTGTATATTGCTTGGGATGTGCTCGTTGGGTATGGAAAAAATGCCTGTATAATGCAGGTCATGAAAGTGAGAATTGGGGACTAGCCACAGCTGAAGAGTTTGAACCCGTTCCACACCTTTGTCGCATTATTCTAGCTGCCTATGAGGATGACCTCCACAATCCAATCTGGGCACCTCCAGGAGGTTATGGCATCAACCCTGATTGGGTCATTTTGAGGAAAAGTCATGAAGAAACTGGGGGTCGTTCTACTCCTTACCTTATTTACCTTGATCATGACCATTCTGATATAATCTTGGCTATTAGAGGGCTTAATTTGGCTAAGGAAAGTGACTATGCTGTCCTGCTTGATAATAAACTTGGACAAACTAAGTTTGATGGTGGTTATGTGCACAATGGGTTATTGAAGGCTGCAAAATGGGTTTTTGATACAGAGTGCGAGCTTCTGAGGGATTTGGTGCAGATGAATCCATATTATAAATTGACTTTTACAGGGCATTCCTTGGGGGCAGGGTTGGCATCCTTGTTGGTGGCGTACGCACTTCAGAACCGAGAAAGGTTGGGGAACATTGAGAGAAAGAGGATCAGATGCTTTGCCACGGCTCCTGCTAGGTGTATGTCCCTGAATTTGGCTGTGAGATATGCTGATGTTATCAATTCTGTTGTGTTACAGGTACGCTCCTTGCACTCCATCATATCTATGTTGTGTGTGCATGCACAGCCAGCCTTAGTATAGTCTGGCCAGAGCGAGGCTGGTTCTATTGCATTACTTTCTATTTTTTGCCAGGAAATTGACATTTTAATAACCTTCTGCCAAAAACTACTCTTTGGAGTTCGATGAAGCTTCGTTAATTCTTTTTATTCTTATTTTTACTTTCTTCTGCATATGAAATGAAAAGGCTCGTTGTCTTTGGCTAGACGTATTTCTAGTATGGTAAATTAGAATATTATGATCATATACCTAACTTGCCAAATTTTAGCTCACTCTATGTTTGGGAAGATAGAAAATAATAATGGATGGAAAACAGAAGAAAATAAATTTTCTTTGTTTGGAAACAGTAGGGAAATAGGAGGAGGAAGGAATCGAAACGATTGAAACTTTTCATTTGGGTTTCCATTTTTAGGTTCTTGATAAATGCTATAAAATGGGATTGTTCTATTTCTCAATAAACTGACAATGCCTTTCAGTTTCTTATCGATTTCTTTCATTGATGATAGTAATTCGCTAATCTTATACGAGTTAATTATTGAAACAGGACGATTTCTTACCCCGAACTACCACAGCTTTGGAAGATGTTTTCAAATCACTTTTATGGTAAAAGATAGTATGTCTTACTCACCTTTTTTTATTTTCAGTTACTCTCATTATTCCCCTTTTCAGCATTATATCTGACATAATGTAATTTGTGAGTTGTATACAATTATAGAATGCGAAAGATATTGTGTCTGTTTTTAAAACTGATTTCTTGTTTTTTCTTTTGCAAAATATTGTTTACAATTTGCTAGTTTCTAACTGCTTTAAACTGTTTGGTAGTTATATAGCCAAAACAAGTTTCCAATAAGCGTATAATTTTCTATTAATCAACATATTTTCTTTTACAGGGTGTTTTTATCAACCACCACCAGAAACAACACCCAAATATTTTCCTAGTGATTTAGTTAAATTTTGTAATATGCCAACAAAAAGTTCAGAAGACAGTTTTTATTGTTTATAGAGGTGGTTGATTGTGGCATAGTATATCTTGAATTTCTTCTTTCTATACCTTCTGTTCATAAGAGCGAGTGGCGCTACAATTATAGAGACCCTTTATTTTCATTGCAATCTGAAATAGCTAGTACTGGGTACAAGTACTGATCGAGCTATTTTGTTTATTTTAACAGCTTGCCTTGTCTACTTTGCATAATGTGCTTGAAAGACACTTGCACTCTCAGAGAGAAAATGCTTAGAGACCCAAGACGACTTTATGCACCTGGTCGCTTATACCATATTGTTGAGAGAAAACCCTTCAGGTAACTAAAATTTGTTATTAGTTCATTGTTTTCTACCATCTACTGAATGACAGAAGTTAGCTCACAACGGTCATTTTATGTCGTTTAAGAAGTAATTGTAACGAAAGAATGAACAGAAGGGAATAAAGAACCCAAATCATGGCTGAAGTGAAATAGAGTTTCATAATAGTCATTAATCTTAACGTAAATTGTGACCCGAGTTCCAAGTCTTGTATCAGCTATATGTAGATCTGGAACATTCCAGATACGGATTGTCCACTTGGCATCTGAGTTTTAACTTTGAGCAGAAAGCACATATTTCAGTGTAGCGGCAGCTTGTTGCTTGTCTTGGAATGATAATGAGTTTTATGCATTTGTTCAGAAGAGTTATGTAAAGTTATGAGCCTAATACGATTTATAATTCTTACATAATAACGTGCAGGATAGGAAGATTTCCTCCGGTTGTCAGGACCGCAGTCCCTGTTGATGGGAGATTTGAGCACATAGTTCTTTCTTGCAATGCAACCGCTGACCATGCCCTTATCTGGATAGAGAGGGAATCTCAAAGGGCTTTAGATGTAAGTTTCTGACCCTAATCCATTGACCAATAACACCTTGTTCCAGGATTTCAACAAAACTTGTACTTTTTTATGACTGGTTTAATTTCAATCCCATATTGATAAATCTAAAGAACCTGGATCTTTTCCAGGCTTGAGATTTTTGTTCCTGCATTCTTTATGGTAAATGACATTAGAGACTTTCTTTTAGTCGATTATTGCTGCGATTACGATGTAGATTCATTTCTTTTTTTTTTAGGCTGCGCTGTTGTATACACATTTGACATGACAAACAAAATACTGAACAAAACTGGTAAATTTGGATGGTTAAAAATCATGCATCTTCCTTACTTTCCAGCAGGTCTGAAAAAATTACGTTCTGTTTTCAGTTAATGCTAGAGAAAGATCAGATAATGTGGATTCCAAAAAAGCAGAGGATGGAGCGGGAGGAATTTATAGCATGCGAACACAGCGAAGAGTACAAGGCAGCTCTTCAGAGAGCTGTTGATTTAGATATTCCACATGCCAATTCATCTTCTCCATATGGAACATTTCACGAGACGGAAGGAGAAGCTTCTGGCAGCACAAGTAGTGGAATTTCTTCTTCATTATCATTTAAGAGAATAAAAGAACATTGGGATAACTTTATAGACCGTCTTTTTGATGTAGATGAGTCTGGTCGCTTGGTGTTCAAGAAGCCAGTCTCGTAACACTCCAGAATATCTCATTGCTGTAATTATTAGCCTGCAAATATCATTCTTTTATTTTATTAACCATTTTACAGGAAGATTTAACATTTTCTCATCTCAATTTTTTTTGCAACAGTCAATTGTAGAGTTGAACGTCAAAACTAATTGAACTGAAAACCGAACAAAACTGTGTTGATTGTATTGGATCGAATGGGTTCGATTAGGAACATTTCAGGTCAAATCGTCGGGTCGCTTTCGAAATAGCTGACATGCGATCATATGCGAGCAACAACAAAGAGAATAATGTAGTAGTGTAAGGTCTTTCAAGTTGAGCAGATGGCATTGGAGAAACTTTTGCTCTGATTACTGATCTCAAACTCTTATGAGTCATTACATAAATAATTTGACTTTCGACCACTTAAGTGGTCTAATCTAAACTCAATAAACAAGAAGCTTAGATCTAGCTAAGGAACCAGACTTGTGAGTTTTGATTTTCCATTTACAGAAGGGTATTACTTGATCTAATATTAATAATAATAATAGAGAGAGAGGATTGTTGATGATCCTGACTAGTTTATGTCCGAGTTGAAGACTACTGTGGGGCAAAAAACAAAAATATTAGATTTAGACGGCTTTTTCTTGCTCCTGTTGCTATACCTGGAGATCAAGAACTGCTTCCCCTGCAAAGAAAATATAGTATGTCAATCAGACTGATCTACCCTAATGGCAGAATTCACTTGCGCTTAACAAAAAAAAAACTCTCTTTTTACCATGCATTCTCTTGACGAAACGCTCAAATTCCATAAAGTTCTGTCTCTCCATAAGAAGTGGACTAAGCCTATGGTATTTAAAAGACAAAAAATGCCTTCCATCAGGATTATTCAAGGGCTTGGCATTATCCAAGATCTTGTTGTAGGGAACCCTGTCATAGCAAGGCAGGGCGTTCTCACTGGCCACTGGTATGTCGACATCCCATGCAGCATTCAGAACCTGAAAACAATAAACTTTTGAGCTATGAACAACAATCATGGAAGCATATTGGAAAGTGTTTCTCCAAAATTTTCTATTCAGGCAAACAAAATAAGGTTTTCATTTTTCTCAGTGGCACGTTTTTCTTTATTAGAACTGAAATTTTCTTACTTGCCAAAATAATGTTTTTCTTTATTAGAACTGAAATTTTCTTACTTGCCAAAATAATCCATCAGGATCAGCAAGTGCCTCTGTGAAATCTGCTTGCTGGTCTAACATCCGCAATTCAGAGCACGCGAAGTTCAAAGCAGCTCCATGCTTCTTTAGCATTGTTGCAATTACAGCATAGCCATCACGATTGCTGGGGTTGTAGAATCCAGCAGTTAATTCAGTAGCATGACTGGCTGTCTTGTACCACCAGTGAATACCTGATAGCTGCTCAGCAATTAAAATGTAGCAAACAGACCGGATCAAACAATAACTATTCATTTTTGGAAAAAGGAAAGAGAAGTAACTTTCAAAAATAGTTTTAAAACTTTTCTAAAATCAGTTTCGGTAAAGACAAAGAGTGAAGTACAATTTTGAATTTAAAGCAAACTCACCTTTGCAGCAATTTGGGTGCCTTCAAAAGCCAACCTTGCCAAAGAAAGCACCCGATCACCATGTTCAACCAAAACCTGAGAATACCAATTAAGGAAGAACCTCCCATAGTAATCATCATAGTCCCCTCCATCACAAAAGAATCCAGTCTCATGCGGCTGGCTATTATAGGAACCCGCATTTTCTGGTCCTCTAGCCCAATACGGATGTCCCCTTGCATCTGCTCTCTTCCTCAGGCTTTTTAATAAATACAGATCATAACACTAAAACCCAAGAACTTCACACGATTATACAAATGAGAAGACAATTGCCAAAAAGAGCCTCAAAAATAAAAGAAACAATGAGCAATGAGTACAATGTACACAACAATTACTCTTTCACATGGTGTGCCACATATAATTGCGAAGTAATAAATAAATTTGAAATGAAAAACTATTTGCCATTAAGAAAAGGGAACATCAGATTATACGTGACTAACCTGAAATTCACCAACACCAGGATATCTCCAGCCATGCTTTACAGGACAAGAGGGGTATCGTAGCTCACCACACGGACCAAGTCCAACTTCAACCATGGACACAAAACCCTCCTCAAAGAATTCATCAAATTCTACCCGAAAACTTCTCATGTAATCAAAGTACACCTGCATGAGTTTACCAATATTAGAACACTATACTGAATCTCACGCTATTTTATAGAAAATTTTCAAAAATAAAGGCAACAGAATCCAAATTGGTTGGGCAACAAAAACGTGGAGTAAAATATATAAAGTTAACTTTATCAAATAACTACAAATTCTTCTGTAAAAAAAACTATTGTACAACAGGTGTAATTGCACATAGCATGAAACAAATAGTCGAAAAAACTGATGACATTCTAGTTAATGTAAAGTCACGTAGCGCTAATAGAATGCAATACCTCAAGAGCAGTTCGGCCTCTTAATACTCGCTCTTTGTCAACTCCCCATGAGAGACACTCTGGATTGCGTCTTCCCTCTCTGTCAGTGAAAAATATGTCAGGATTACTTCGGCCAATTTCCGCAACCCAATGGGGGAGAGGGATACAAACGTCATCACCAACGTTGCCTCCACACTCATGAAAAGACATCACAACCTGAGGCAATTTTAATAAAACAATTGGACGTCAGATGAACTACTGAAGAATTAATAAAGCAAGTACCCTGAAACAAAGCCAGTTGTAATAGTGCAACATGATGTAGCAAAATCTCCATATCTTTTATATAAGAATGAAGGAATCGGTAGGTTTATCAGTGCAATGAGACAAATGTTGACCTATCATTGAAAGTATAGTCAGCAGTGATAGTTCTTCACTTACATACTTTTAATTTTTAGATATAAAAAACATATCAGAGTTGTATCCCATATCAAAATGTCCATATGTAAGTGACATATATGTAGCATGAACAGACACAGGGGATAGTTGGGATCATGAAGGTTGGAGATAAGGAAAAGTAAACAGTTAGCTGTAACTAAACCATCTAGTGAAAAAATACATAAAACTCACCTGTAACTTGAGTTTGAGTTCACGAGCCATCTGAAAGAGTCGCTTGTAACCGTTCCAGTTGTATTCCTGAGGAGAATGTGCCTCCACTATTCCCCACCAGCAGTCAACCATGACGCCATCCACATTTGCAGATTTCAATACCCTGAGCTGCTTTAATAGGCCATCTGGATCAGCCAACTCACACTTCATATTTATGACGCCCAACTGCCAAACAAAAATTATGAGATAAAAACAAAACCATGCAGAGTATTAAAAGGCTTTAAATTTGCATTCCAGGTTGGCATGTGAAACAACAATATGAATGAAGAAATTATAATATCTTTTTCCAAAGGTATGATAGCTTAGCAGGGCCAAAAGCAGAGAAGTGATTTCTGCCCTTGAGGTATAGATCAATATTTAGACCATGTAATGAAATAAATCTACTCACTGGAAGCATCACATAAACTGGAATGTAAGGAGTGCCAGCAAAATCTCGCTCAGATAACTTTGGGGGCATGTCAACTATCTAAGAAAAAGGAATAGATAAAGTCATCTCATTAGCTGCAGAAATCTCAAGAAGCAAGCTCTAGTAAACAGTCAAGAGAAAAAAATTACTAGAATAACTTATTCACCATGTGATGCTTGTTTTTATTTATTTATTTTCTCATAGAATAAAGTGTGATGTGTGGAATCCTTCAAGAGTAGCATGCAGCCTACAGAAGAAGAAATGATGCATTTTGTTGCTCCTGCTCTTCATACTTAGTAGGTATGTTGAAAATGTTCAATTTCAGGCTAAAATTTAGATAGCAATGGATTTTAGGCTACACATATTCTCCAAAATCTTCCAACGGAATACCTGCTTATCATTGATTGTATCCAAGGAGCCACCAATGAGAGGATGACTCTCAGTTTGTTCTACTCCATCCCCCATCATTGCCGATGTATGAGACTGCGTGCTGGTAGGTAGATCAAAAGGAGATGGATTAGGCACAAAAACACCTTTCAGTCGACATGAATTGTACTCAACTGATACTCGATAACCAGGAGAGACTCCTCTAAGGGAAGCAGATGGAGTCTGCTGTGACACCAGATGGGAAGATGACGTTGTTGTTGCAGCAGAAGCTCCAGCCACAGGTCTTGAGCTCTGGCAAAAAGTTTAAAAGACATAATCCTCTTTTTAGAGATGCAATGGAAGTGAGGATCAAAGGAAAATTCATACCCACATCAACAAAGAAATAATGTGCAATCTATCAATATCATTTTGATATTGAAATGAATTGAAGAAATTACGAAAACAACAATCTTTGTACTGGAGATCACATTACCTGTGACCTTGAAGGGAAGGTGGTTCCATCTGGGAGAACAACCCATCCAGCTTCCCTGGCCAAAGCTGCAATCACATCATTAATATCAGCTCTAACTCTAAGATTATAATTTCCATGCCTTCTTAACCCTGCCAGAATCCTTGCAGTGATTGCCCTTCGGTGTCGCTCTCTCAGCTTAGTTCTCTCCTTTTCTTCAAGCGGTCTACTTCTTCGAGCTCCTCCTCCGCTCCCACCTGGAGTGCTAACCTGTTCCTGAATATGCTGATGATGTAGAAACTGATTATTTCCATCCATTCCTACCATCATTTGAGCGGCCATGTGCCTACCTCGGTTTTCTTCATCTTCATCATCTTCCTCTTTAACATCCATATCCATTTCTTCCTCATCATCCTCTTCACTTGTTCCAATCAATTTCTGCATGTCTGTTGCCATTTTCTCTCTCTGTATTCCTATCTCTTTCTATCCAAACTCCTTCACTCAGACTAAGACAAAAACCATACTTGCCAATGCCACCCAATCATATGCATAGGTGAAAATGTTGATTTCCCGAAGAAGATGCAGCAGCATGTCCTGAAAAATTCTGCAATTCACTGATTCTTCAGCTACCAAGGCAGAAACCAAAATTTCAGATTTCCCTTTTGAAGACATCAAACCAAGTATACAAGAAACAAATACAAAATAAAAAACATAAAAACAAATCGAGGAATAAAAAATACAAAAAAAAAAACGTAGGTTCTAACAGAATTTAAGCTTCTAATTGAATCTTCTAAATTGTATTTAACTGCACCATCCAAGAAGACAAAAAAGCATCGACTTCATCGTCCCCAACACAAACTTTGGCCTCAACATGTCGGTTGTCACATTTCTATTTCTCTTTTTCTTCAAATTGAAATTCAAATAAAAAAAATAATACTCAAAATAAGCCTTTTCTGAAAGATCCCCCTCTTTTCTCAGTTACCAAACAAGAAGTAAATCTTAATTTTCAAATTATAACTGAACTATAGAGCTCTCAAGAAAAATTAAAAAAAAAGGGAAAATTACCTTAATTTTCAGAAAAACTTCACTTTAGAGTGGTGAAAAATTCAGTTGCTTTCGCTATCTCCATTTTTATCCACAACTGATCTTCTTACTTCTTGGCTCAAAACTCTAACCTTATCAGATCCTTCTCTCCTCTTTTCAAAACATGAACTTCGCCACAACAATACCAGAACTCCCCGGATACCAGCTTGGCTCCGGCGTCAGTTTAAGGTCAGTCTCCGGAGCATCAAAGAAGTGAAAAGACACCAAGGGAAGCGGAATTCCAGCTTTTCCGGCAAGTACGGTGCAGGTCCGGCCAGAAGGAGAGGGGAGGCGCGTGTGCGACGATATGTTTGCGTGCGAGATTTAGGGTTTCGCGCGTGTGTGGAGGTTCGAACGTGTTTGCGTATGTGTGTTCTTTTTGATTGGCACGGATGAGGCGTGTGTGTATTAAGCAACGCGAGCGAGGAAGAAGGCTTAAGGAAGACACGCGTTGCTCCTGTATAAAGTATGCTTCTAGGGCCATAACCACGTGATCTTTTTTTTTTTTTTCCTGTTCATTATATTTTTCTTCGCCATCAATTAGTTTGGAAATCAGTTATTAATAATAAAAAATAATAATAATAAAAAATTATTAACGCTTTATAAATTTTTTAAAAATTTACTATAAAAATAAAAATAAAAAACTGAAAAATATACTCATACAAAGGAAGGTAAAGAAATTAAAATTTCTAACATAATAAGTTATACAGCCGCGTGAAAAGCGTTTCCTAGTGGTGATCACAAAATTTAACTTCTGCTTATCTCGGATGCTTGAATACAAGTATAGTTTGTCGCCTTTGAAAGTTCTAGAACGATAAGAAAATCCAGAATAATCACTCTCTACCTTGGCCAAGCACAAGTCAGGTATAAACTGGAAAAATTCATGGCTCTGGGCAATGGGTTGTGCTGGATATTCTTCAAACGGCATCCACTGGGCTGCCTCAATCTCTAGCTCTTGCATCTGAATGTCAAAAGATAAGGGCCGCAGCATGCATATGAAGAATAAATCTGACTTCCTAAAGAATGATTTATGGGTTTGCCTGAATGCTAGAATCTCCTGAAATTCTGTCTCAATCCCTGTCTCTTCTTTTACTTCTCTCACAACTGCCTCAAAGATATTCCCACCCTCATCAACAACTCCAGTGGGGATTTTCCACGCACTAGTCCCTCGAAAATTGCCACTCTTTTCCTGGACAACCAGTACCTCTTTTTTATCATTCAACACTATAGCACCAACACCAATTCTATGTGAAGCATTAGCAGGGATTGTACTTGTAGTATCAGGAATCCAGCAAACAAGCATGAGGTAACATGGTTCAGCATGGTGGTAGCGGAATCCTTCCTTAACCGCAGTTTCTACAAGAGATGCAAGTTCAATGGGCAATTTAATCCAAACTCCCTTCTTCCCCTGCTCCCTCCACAGAGACATTGAGGCTCTGAGCACACTAAGAAACAGGTCAGGTTCCATAGGCTCCTCCATTTCTACGATGACTCCACCATAATCATCATCATGTGAAGGAAGCAACTTCACATGATTAACACCATTTTCAATTGGTTGCGAAATTTCTGAAGTTGGCTCAGATCCAACCATAACTGGAATTGTGAAAACAATCTTCAGACCCGCAGCTTTGTAAGTGTAAGGATTAAGGCGTGAAATTGAAGTTTGAATCGTGCTTAGAATATCAAATGGGTGGGGCTTTTATAAAGTCTCAATTAATATGGAAAACTGCTGCTAGCCTATCCCTCAACCCTCTTTCCGTGATAAAGTACGAATCAGTCAAAACTAACCCGTTTGCCGTAAACGTCAAATCGAGGAATGTCACGGTAACAAGTCTCTGGTGCAAATTCTTTTTTCAACAGCACTAGTGCAAATTATTTATTCAACAGCTCTAGTGAAAATTCAATAACATCATTATCCAGATGCTGTCCTAGCAGCCAACATTTCCAGAAATTTTTAGGCATCCCAACCCAACATTCACACCCACCGTTAGATTCGTGCTAAACGGTTACAGTAAACCGTGTATCATTATGGCTTGCGCTGTGCAATCGTCCAATCAATACTCGCCACATCACCGTTACATTGTTAATTTATTGAGATTAATTTTTAACGTCATCTATTTTAACCAAAACGGAAGAAACAAAAGCAGTACAAGTCATAGTAAATTAAAGCCCAAAACTAGAAGGCACTAAAATTTCTCCTCTTTTCTCTTTTTTTTTTTTAGTTTTGGAATATAATTTTTTTTTCCCCTAAAGTTATAATTTTTCTTTGCTTCCTTCAAAATGGGTGAGCAAATGGGTACGGATAATTTAGGTAATTCAATTAAAATAGGTAGAATGGATAGGGTAAAAATTTTAAACGTGTAATTCGGGTAAAACGAGTAAATAGTTTAGCTAAGTCTGCCATAATCGTGTAATATACATTTTGACCGAGTTACCCATTTTGACCGAATAATAAAATGACATCATTTTAAAAAGGGCCAAAGAAAAATGTTAATTTCAAAATGTTCTGGTAAAATTTCTAATAATGTTAATTTTTGAAATGTTCTGGTAAAATTTCTAATAATGTTAATTTTTAATTCAGCCACTTTTACCAAAATTAGCCAAATTGGCTAATTACTATATTGTATTGTAATACGGCCAAAGAAAATTAAATTCAAGTAATTCGAAAAGTAATTTAAATAAACAGTCTAATTTGGCCAAAACAAATAAAAAAAAATTTTCTCTAATATGCTAATTCAGTCAAAAATATCCAAATTACTCAATTGCTTACCCCTACTTGGAAATAACCAATTTGCAATTTCTTGCTTTTTTTGCTTCAAAACAAAAAGAAAGGTTCTTTAATATCCACTTTGTCCACCTATATCTTCATGTCTAGTTTTAATTTACTTTAACTTGTATTGCTTTTGTTTCTTCCGTAAATGACATTAAAGACTTTTTATTATTAATTAGAGTTTGTTTACACCTCAAACTCTTATCTCAATAAATTAACAATCCAAAGGCAGCCACTATAATTAGCCTTTCAATTAATCTGTGTTCATTTTTTTAATCCTTTGGTCCAATTTTATGGGCTTAAGAAGGAGTCCTAAATTAAAGATTTTTTTTTTCAATGGCAAAAGTTGATTTTTCTCATTTCCTAAAAAAAAAAAGAAAAAATGTTTCTCTCAATTTTGTAGGGAGAATTTGGTAAAATTATAACATTGAAATTCCATTTTCTATGCTAATTGCCGGACATAAAAATCAAGTTGGCAGAGCTGAACTTGCCCCTAATCCCGATCATGCTCTGAGACATCGGATGAATAATAAAAAAAAAATTAATGAAATATAATATTTATAGATAGTTGATATTTGCTAATAGTCAAGAAATAGCAATGGGTAGTTCGAAAATCCTAATAACATCGAAATAGAGAACACAATTGAGGTATATGCTTGATCATTTTGCTGATCATTGTGACTGTTTTGGGGTGTAATTGTGATTGTTAATTATCTGCCTTTTTTTTTTTTTAATTTTCTAGTTGACCAACTTGTTTTTGGACTATCACGTTAAAATAGTGTAGGCTCATAAAATTTTCATCTTTCATGATACTAGATATTGGAATTGATACTAGATAGTGGTTACTATGTAAAAGTTACTGAGATTAAATCTTTTCAACTACTCTGGTGACAAAAAAAAAAAGAAATAGAGAGCACAATTAAAAAAAAAAACAAAGTTGCTATTGAAATTTGAAACAATTGGTTCATTGAATTACATTAGATTAGACTTTCATATCACATTTAGACTATACTGTTAAACACCGCCTTATTTTCTAGTGAATGTTTTGACCTCCCTTGACCTCATTGTCTTCCTCAAACTGCTTCCCCTGAAATTAGAAGAGACCTGAAGTATGAGAAGAAATTTCGAAAGGGCAATGTAAACACATCCCTTTTATCTTCAAATTCATCAGAAAGAGTGGGACAGAGAGATTACCGTGCATTCTCTTCACAAATCGTTCAAACTCAACAAAATTATGCCTCTCCATGAGCATTGGGCTGAGACGGAGATAGGTAAAAACTGACAAATGCCTACCATCAGGATCATTTCGGGGCTTTGCATTTTCTAAGATCTTGTTATAATCCCCTCTGTCATAGCAAGGAAGAGCATTCTCACTCGCAACTGGTATGCATGCGTCCCATGCAGCATTCAGTACCTGAAAATTAAAAGATGTAACAGAAGAATGTAACTATATAAACTACAATAAGACTTAAGAAGTTGAATTTTCTCATCAAATTTGTGAAAATAACATAATTTATTTCCAAGTACATAGATCCGAGAAATTTTGGATATGAAATGACATGAATTTTTTCGGAAAGAGATTCCAATTCATTTATATTTCTCCACATTAAGTGAACAACATATTCTCAAATGACATAATATCTGCATTTGTTACCTGCCAAACTAATCCCTCAGGATCCGCCAGTGCCTCAGGAAAGCCCTCCTGCTGATCCAGTGTGCGCATTTCAACACATGTGAAGTTGAGACCAACACCATGCTTGCTTAACATGGCAGCAATTGGAGAGTAACCATCACGATTTGCAGGGTTGTAAAACCCAGCAGTCAGTTCTGCAGCATGACTAGCTGTTTTGTACCACCAATGAATGCCAGATATCTGCTTATTGTAAATATAAAGAAAAAGATCGTCAGCATAAAACAATAAAGAGCAGATTATGATTGCAAGCTCCATTCCATTTAATTGAAAATTCAGTTCTCCTGTGAAAAGCAGGTACGGAGATGGATAACCCACCTTTGTGGAAACAGGCGTGCCCTCGAAAGCTAAATTGGCCAAAGCAAGCACTCGATCACCATGGTCAATTAAAACTCGAGAATACCAATTCAGAAAGAATCTTCCGTAGTAACTATCATAATCTCCTCCATCACGGAAAAATCCTGTGTCATGTGGTGCAGAGTTATAAGAACCTGCATTATCTGGACCTTTAGCCCAAAATGAGTGGCCTCTCACTTCTGCTGCTTTGCTCAGACTCTTCATTAGGTACTTATCATAACACTGAACTGGAAAGTGTTGAATCAATTCATAGAAGAATGCTAAGATTGCAAAAGGACTGACTTACGAAGGTGATAATAGAACAGTTCCACAACTATTAGGGTACCTTACACAACTATCAACTAATACACAGTGATACTAAGTGAGGAATGTTGTTAATTACCAAACATCTCTACAATAATGAAAGCCAATTGATTTACTAGTCATTCGAAGGATACCTGGAATTCACCAATACCAGGATATTTCCACCCATGCTTTGCTGGATAAGAAGGATAACGTAGCTCTCCACATGGTCCTAATCCAACCTCAATCTCGGATATCATCCCATCCTCAAAAAACTCATCAAATTCTACCCGAAAGTTTCTCATGAAGTCAAAGTAAACCTGCAGTTGTTTTAGCAAAGCTAGAAAGTTCCAGTTAAAAAAAAATATAATGTTCTTGCTAACAACACATGGCAGAAAAGAAAAATGACATAGATAAACAAATTAGAGAGAATTCTTGACAGAATGACCTTTGGAACATCAGCCACAACTTAAATAGTACCACAAAAAAAAGTTGTTTCACATGATACAGACACTATCAGATCGAATAAGGACTTTGGAATTCCTTCCCTAAGTACAACAACAACAGCAACAAGCCTTAGTCCCAAACAAGTTGGGGTTGGCTGTAGGGATCCTCCAACGGTTAAGCTCTCCAAACAGCTATTAAAGAAGAAAAACTAAGAAATACAAGAGCATTCAACACGAGCCTTAGATATTTTCAACGACATGGATTTTACGTCTCCATTCAAGCCTGTTATGAATCGAATCCGCATCGACATCCAAAACTCGTAGATCTCTAGCTATTACTTCTTTCCATATAGACTTAGGTCTTCCCCGACCCCTCTTGACCCCCTCGACTACCAAATTCTCACATTTACGCACTGCCGCATGAGGGGGCCTCCGTAGAACATGACCATACCATCGAAGTCTACCTTCTCTCACTTTATCACTAATTTCTGCTATGTGGACTTTCTCTCGAATATGAGCATTCTTGATTTTGTCCAACCTTGTATGGCCACACATCCATCTTAACATTCTCATATCCGCCACATTCATTTTATGGAGATGTTGGCCCGTTGGTGCCCAGCATTCACTTCCGTAGAGTATTGCTGGCCGCACAACTGTCCGATAGAATTTACCTTTCACCTTAAGGGGTATTTTCTTGTCACATAGAACCCCTGAGGCACCCTTCCATTTCATCCACCCAACTTGTATTCTATGAGCCACATCTTCATCCAAGAGTCCTTCATACTGAAACCCAGAACCCAAATATTTAAATTGTTTGGATCTCGAGACCAAAACTCCATCAAATAAAACCTCTTGTTCTTGTGTTTTCCTAAATTGAACTCACAATGTATATATTCCGTTTTACTCCTGCTTAACTTAAAACCCTTATCCTCAAGAGTTTTCCTCCACACTTCCAGCTTACTGTTAACTCCTGCACTGGTTTCATCAATATGAATAAATTTCGATACAGATTGAGCACTATATATTGGTACTTCATATATCAAGGAATTGATTTAGAAAAACAAATCACGTAGGAAAATAACAGAAAGATGTATGTGATAATATATTTCATCTCAAATATGAGTTGCATGAATCACAGATACCCAATATCTTAAAGAGCAATACCTCAACAGCAGTTCGGCTTCTTAAAACTCTTTCTTTATCAATCCCCCATGTGAGGCATTCTGTATTATGTCTCCCATCCCTATCTGTGAAATATATGTCAGGATTGCTTTGACCAATTTCTGTCACCCATTGTGGCAGTGGAATATGTACATCATCACCAACATTGCCTCCACATTCATGGAATGACATTACAACCTGAACTCAAATATGAGAAGAAATAAAATTAAACACAGAATTTGTATGGTGAAATACATGGTCAAATAAGTAGGGGCCTTCATTAATGGTGTAACAACTAGATGAAAGAGTTTGGGAATCAGCCCTGGTGTAATAGCAGCAACAATAACCACAGAAATAATTTTAATTTGATGAATCATACCAAACTTTTCTGATAGTTATCATTGAATGAGACATGAAGTTACTCAGTAAATAGCAAACAGTTCACAGTAACTACTATCAATTGTATAAAGGATGAAATTGTTAACCCTCTTATAGGCTTGTATAACTAAAAATATTAAGGGGTTTGTGGGGGGATTTGACACAGAGTAAGGTGACAAAGTCTACACAAAAGGCCGATATTCCTTTCTCCTAATGAAACTGTTATCCTCCGGGGGAGGAGGATGGAGAAAGCCATATTACATGGGGAAACATCACAAGATTTAACATATTTGCATGCCACAAACAGACCTTCTCACAAAAAAGGGACATCCTCTTTAGAGACTTTTCCACAACAATCACAAAAAGATAAATACATAAAGGAAACGGTGATGGATTCACCTATGGAAAGGAAAACTACCATTTTTTCCGTTTTTATACTTTGTTTAATCAAGCTCACATGAAAAGTGAAGATAGGTCATGGAGATCGGTAGTCATGTTAATTGAACTTAAGTGACAAAGTGAAAACAGGAGATAGAAAGTAGCAACATAAAGAGAGTATGAGAAACCAACATCCTTTCAATAGAAAGATTCAGAAAAATAGAAGAACAAGAAACATCAGACACAACTCAAAGGGCACAGCTATAAGATTACAAGCTTATAACCAATCTAAGAAAAAAATCACCTGTAACTTAAGCTTAAGATCACGCACAATCTGAAAGAGCTTCTTGTAGCCACTCCAGTTATATACCTGAGGAGCCTGACCCTCTACTATTCCCCACCAACAATCAATCATAACACCATCAACATTAGCTGATTTCAACATATTCAGATCATTTTTAAGTCCTTCGGGATCAACTAACTCGCAATTGATATTGATGATACCCAACTGCCATTCCCAAATAGTAAGCATTATAATCAACATGAAATAGTGTTTTTGTATTGTTAGCCATTCTCTTTTTTTTTTTATATCCTCTTGAAATACATATTGAATTTAAAACTGAATTACAATCATTTGAAAAAAGAAATTGGAAAGAACAATAGCAGAAAAAGTGGACTTACAGGCAACATCACGTATACAGGAACATATGCTGTGCCAGTAAAATCTCGCTCTTGCACCTGAGGATTTACGTCTCCTAACTACCAAACAAGCAAGAAAAACTACTGAATCACTCTACTTCACACTAATCCCAAATCCTTCTAATCAATATCCGACCGTTAATTCAGTACAAAATCAAATTTCTAATGCATCTCATCTCAGCAAACGGAAAAGTTCACAAAACGGCGCGTTTCAAAAATTAGTTAAGACCGTTCACATTGTAAACTCTAAAAACGAAAATGCAATCAATCTTTACCTTGTCGTCTTCAATTCCGTCCATAGAATCGCCTAAACCAGAATCCTCCTCGATACTCTGTCCATTATATCTCGCAACAGCAAAATTTCGAGACTGAGCACGCAACGACAAAAGGCCACCATTAAACCGGCAATAATTACGCTCCAAAGACGAGCCGCGATTTCCAGTAGTCATAAAAGGAATCCGAACAAATGATTGAATTTGTGAAAATGGCGAATCCAGAATTCCATTAGAAGCCAAATTACAACGCTTCAAGCAGTGTACGAGCCGAATTGAAGAAACCGCCATTGTAAAAGTGAGTTTTCAAAGAGATTCGGGGGAGATCTTCTCTTGTTCAGGAAGAGAAGTAAAGTTTCTATATAGAAAGTGAAGTGGCGGGTAAAGCGTGAAGGAACGTCGGGACCGAGGTTTTATTGATCCGAGATATCGTTGATCGAATCACGCTCATGCAAGTTCCAATTTTAAATTCAGTGAAAATTTATCTCGCTCCAGCTCTTGATTCCTTGTTTGAGTTTGAAGACACGTGGAATCATACATTATCTAAAAATCTTAATTATTCTTTTAAATGATTTAAGTTTAAAATTTCAAAAAAAAAAAAAAAATCATACCCTTACTAATCCTCATCTAATTATCTACCTATAAATTTCTAATTCAGGAGATTTCTTTTTTCATTTTCCTTGAGGAAGCTTTATTATTTCCAAAAATTTTTTCCTTCCAAATTCTTTCATTCTCAAACAATGTTAAACAATAATGGTGAAAAAGAGGCAGATGTAGAACTAGATGAGTGCTCAAGTCAAGATTTTGTTGGGAAAGAAGAAAATTATTTCATTGGTTTAGAGACTAAACCATCAAATTGGTTCAAGAACTTATTGGAAATCTTGAGTTGTTCTTCTTTCTTTAGTTGTATTTGTATTGGTAGCAAAAAGGATTAAGCAGTAATAATTCCACATTTGCATTTAGGGATGCAATGCTATGCTGGGATAATAAATTTCTTTATCTTCTAATAATTCATTTTTGTGTGTATACAATTTTCTGCAATGATATGAAGATGATAAATTTTCTGCATCTGTATGAATTTGTGATTATGGATTCCTAATAATATATATATTCATCTCAAATTTGCTTTAAAAAGTTAATTTGGTTCTGATAATAATTTTTCGTAGCCTATTTGTGTTGGAAAATCTTCTTCCAATGGCTGATTGCATCGCTAATTGTGTCAGCGACAAAATGGGCTGCGTTGCCGATTGCGTCGAGTCACATTGCTAAGTTGATACTATAACTTTCCAAACCTTAATTAAAATGAGTACTAAACCTAATTAGTAACACTTTTTAACAGCTGAAATTAATGTAAAAAACCAAGTAAAGAATAGGAAAATCATTCACTCTTTCAATTTTCCTGCAAAATCTCTTACAGTTAACCCAACTTTATCAAACTCATCCTTCTCGTTTCTCTCTCTAAATTTCAAATACCTCAAACAAACAAAAGGATTATAAATCCTTACATTATTTTCTCCAACAACATCATCCGGAGCCAAAATCACCTTTTCATCCTCAAAACACCAGAAAAACGCCAGAGAGAAACGTTTCACGTCAGATTTTGTCAAAACGACGCGGTGTTCTGATGATCTAAACTTGTCGTTGCTCCAAGCTTGTAACATATCCCCTATATTAACTACTAAAGTCTCGTCGAAGGGGGTTATTTCCATCCACTTTTCACCGTCAGATTTCACCTGAAGCCCACCAGTTTGATCTTGGTATAGAATTGTTATACAGCTCATATCTGTGTGCATTCCTAAACCTTCAATTTCATCTTCCACATTTCTTGGAGGAGGTGTGTAGTTTATAATTCTTAAATATCCATGGCAGTTCTTGAATTCTGATTCATAGTATTTCTTGAAAAGGTCAAGAAATTCATCTCCTAAGCATTGAAGTAGAATCTGCATGATTCTTTCTGACAATTCTGTCATCTTCCTCCCATAGTCATGGAGCAACTCACTACATAAAAATGAGAATTTAATAGGTTGCAGAAAATTAATCAAACAACGGGGATAACAAAATGGTAATTTTTCCTTAAAATAAATATGAAAATAAAAAAAAGGAAGAAAATTAATTGATAAACTTTTTTATTTACCTGAATTCTTCAGTTTTCTGATAGTTTCTGAAAAGGGTAGGAGCAGAAATTTGAGCAGATTCTGAATATTTTGGACCTGAAACTCGAAGACTTTCGTAGAAAGGGGATGCTATGAAAGGGGGAGTGTAAGTTTTTAAAGAAGATGATGGACCAAGTTCAAGTTTAGTTTCAGAAGGAAGGTTAAAGAATTCTTGAGAAAGGAAATGAATTTTGTTGTATAGATTCTTGGAGATTCCATGGTTTTTGATACGGAAAAATCCCCAGTTTTTGCAGACTTGAGAAAGGGAAGATAAAGAAGATGGATTTAATGGTTTTGAAATGTCTATAACTGGAAGCTCTGTACAAGCTTGGAAGTTAGGCATTGTTAGAGAGAGGGGAAAAAAAATAAAGAAGTGTTTGGTTTGTTAAGTTTGATTTGGCTGTTGAATAAATATACAGTTGGTTTGCAAAATGCAATTTAGTAGAAGTCAAATTTGCCAGAAATGTTTGCAGAGAAAAAAAAAATCTAAACATTATTTCGAGTTCAATTCTTATGAATGCAACTAAAATAAATCTCAATAGTGAGAGTTTTTATATTTGTTAATGATCTTGATACTTTAACTCAAATTTAGATTAACCTGCGACAGCAATTTAATAGTTGAAACAATGGATATATTAATTAAAAGAGAAAAGCAATTAATTTCTAAATTTGTGAAATCAAATAAGATAGCAAATGAATAATGAAATGGTGGTCAAAACTTAAATCAAACTGTCAAGACCATGCTTGTGTGCAACTTGAATTGAATATAATGACAACTGGACATAGCCTGTAACTGTCTAATATAAAGCTCTAACCTCCAAAATATATGCTTAAAGGCAAGTGGCTTTCATTGTTTGACTACCCATAAATAAATGAAAATTTTCATTTTCATGGATCATGCATGACACTGACAGGCTGGTATCAAATTTTTTTTTAAAAAAAAAAAATTCCAACATTTATTAAAATTCCTTTTCTCTTTAAAAAGACTGATTTAAAAAAAAAATCCTAATTTTAGGGATGAATCTCTTATTTATTTTTTTAAATATAACTTAACATTACATGCTACACACAACGTAACACAAAATCTCTTAATTATATTGATATGATAGTGATTGATTAGTATATTTTGCAAATTTTTATGTCATTATAATTATTATATTAAATTACGGCTTACCGAATAATAATTGTTAGCAGGGTTTTTTTTATGCTTGAAGTAGACAATGGTGTTGAAGAAGATATATATGACATATTTAGTTTTAGAAAATCAAATAATAGAATGTATATATAGACTTGTACAAATATTTTATAAAATTCCATGCTTACTCACAAAGCAATATAGAACTAATCTTCGTGATAGATTGAGCTGCTTTGTGAATTCATTTAATCCTAACATGGACATGACTCATTTCTCTCAACAAGTCGCCTGCTAGTGTGGCCCAAAAACCATTACTCTCTCTCTCTCTCTCTCTCCCTCTTTGAGCAATTCAATACTCAAATTATATAGTCGTTTTGGGTTAAAATTTTACAAGAATAATACTAGTAATAATCTTCTACGTGTCTAAACGACAATTTGACTGACCACAATATAGATGTTTGAATCATTCTAGCCCTCAAACAGAGACACATGCAATGAATGGAAGAGAAAAATAACAATTTTAAATCGTCTCTTTCGTTAGTTTTTTCACTATAACATAATTAGATTAGATTCAGCATTTATATGATCTGAATCTGAATTTCCATAACCCAAGAATTAATTGCTGAATTAAATGGAATTTCTGAAACGTCCCAACAATTAAATTCTTAAATCCAACATATATAACACCGTAACAAGCATATACATGTAGTTTCAAAAAATGAAAAAAGGAACCCTTGAAGTACTTCTTGTTCATGCTCAAGGAATTACTCGTACAAATCTTGTTGGTAACTTTTTTATTATTATTATTATTAATTCCAAATTTCTCCTTTCTTTCGTTTTTTTTATTATATTCTAATTATAATTCCATTTCAATTATTTTAAATTATATATAGGAAAACCATCCTATTATGTCATCACACAATGTGGAAATAAAATACATAGAAGCAAAATATCCAAAGGTTAATTTAGTAATTTATACTAGTAATTCTTATTCTTGATTTTTATTTTCTGCCAATATCAAGAATTATAGTATCATTTAATTTGATTCAATTTTGCAGGAAAAAATAAAATATGGTGGAATCAGAAATTCAGATTTGAATCTTCATTGATTGATTGGAAAGACTTGACACATATAAAATTTAGAGTCATGGATAAGGAAATTTTTACAGATGGTGGATTTGTTGGCGAAACAATGTAAAAATTTTCATTTTCATAATAAAATTATGATATTTCTTCTTCTGATTAATTTTTTATTGGTATTGTGTTTATAGAATTTACCTTGGAGGAATAATAGCTGAAGGAATTGACAAAGGGCTTGTAGAAGTAGAACCAACTCCATATAATGTAGTTCTTGAAGATTATACCTATAAAGGAGCCATTAAAATTGGTCTCAATTTCAAAATTACCAATGTCAATGTAAGTTTTATTCAAGGATTATATATTGGCTCTGTTTTTTTTTTTTTTTCACACACTCGGAACACTCATAAAAAGGCGTAAATAGCCTCGTATGCCTCTACTACTACCGTACCACCAGACTGCTACTATTACAAATCTTAAGGATGTGATTGTATTTTTACCATTTATAATTATTGAAAGTATTTTGCAGAAAGGAGGACAGAAGGATAAAAGGGAATTTGGTGGACCGGTGAATGTAGCTAAACAATCGTTCTGCAAATCTATTATCAATATCTTGAAATCCTCGTGGTTGAGGTTTCGGAAGTTTCTGTAATTAATTGAAATTCATGGGAAATCCTACAATTTACAAGGATTGCAAAATCAAATTCTAATATATTAATACTACCGCAACTTATTTTTTATTTTGTCTTAATTAAAAATTTTTAAATTATACAAAATGTTTAATTTAAAAAAATTAATCCGCTCATCTTAAAGCTCAAAGAAAGCTGAAAAAATAAAAAAATAGCACAAGTATTTAAGACAATTGGATAATAAAAGATAAAATAAAACAATAATATAGAAGTTATTAAACTGTAATAAGAAAGGAGGATGAGCTACTATCCGCAAAAAATTGATTGGTGATATTTCTTTGAATAAACTAGATAATAATAAAGGAATATGAGATTTCGATTTTAAAAAGAGAAAATAAAAAGTC
>CATIWJ010322671.1:0-20224 GCA_949640765.1 Croton laevigatus
TGTAAAACTCTAGCATGTTGATCAGCCATTACTGAATCGTCAAAATCAAATCAAATAATTTGATAAAACTCTAGCAGAAAAACTAGAGACAAACGGCACAAAAATCAACTGGCCAATATCGGCGCAGAAGCTCTAGCAAAATATATATATATTTTGGCTAATTTATAAATCAAAGTAAAATTCGCATATTGCAGCTCACTGCTGATTTTAAAAAATAAGCAAAAATAACTATTTCAACAATTCACAATAATTTTTTTTCTTATTTAAAAATGACTTATTTTTCTGAGACTTATTAATTTTAATTATAAAAATAAGATAAAATTATTATTGCATAGAGAGCAAACATTTTGCGGGAAATTTTTTTTAAAAAATATATATATATATTTTTAAATTTTCATATATAAGGAATGTTCAATTTGGTGGCCTTCCTTCTTAATTTAGTAAATGAAAACTGCAACAAACAGATGAAAACCAAAACATTTCCCAATCCAAATCTCTGCTTTTTCATTATTATTACTATTTTTTTTCATATTGAAAAAGCAGCCCCGAGCACCAGCTCGGCGGCGGCGATACCAAATTACGACGGAGATCGGTAAAGATTATCCATATTTATTTTCTCTTCTTTTATTCTAATTGCTAATCAATTTAATTATATCAGCATTCAATTTTAACAGGAAACTCCTAATCTAAAAATCCCGTCGTAAGCAACCTCTTCATGTTATAACATTCGTTGTTGAAATAAGGAGGTAAGTTTATTGCAATTTCCGACGAGGATGACGTTTCACCGATCAGATTTGAAGCTGGACGACGAACACAGCCTTACAGTTATTGCTGTTGATGGCGATAAGAATAGCCAATGCGCTGTAAAGTGGGCTATGGATAATCTTGTCAATAAGAAAAGTCCTGATAATTGCATTCTTATTCATGTTCAATGCAAAACTGTACATCTAGGTATTTATTGAGATTTTTCTGATTAATTTTTTTTTTCTCATCATTTTATTACATTTATCAATTATATACCGTATTCATCATTGCAAATGGTCACCGTTGTTAGATCATACATATCAGTAATTTTAGACTTAATTTGGAAAAAAAAATGTAATGGAATTTAATGCAGTTATAATTTAGATGTATTTTTTTTTTAATGTAATTATGATCTTTACATATTATTAACATTTATAATCAAATTTTAAGGTTTGAATATCATTGAATGTGATGCAGTATATATGATTGGTTTAGTTTTCGACTGATTAGTATAATTTTACGATTTTTCATGTTTGGAAAACCTGGTTCTGTAGGGAATCTTCTATAATTTCTCTTTTCTATATATTTTTTATGAATGCATTGAGTTTTTTCTTGCTTTGTATGCACATATATGCATTGTTCTATATTTGTGATTGATTTCTATTATTTTGGGAATTTTTTGAGGGGATCATCTGGTCAATTCTGTATCAAAGGAAGGTCGTCCTCCGACGCAACAAGAATTGCAGCAATTCTTCCTTCCCTACAGAGGATTTTGTGCTCGAAGAGGGGTGAGTAATTTAATACTAATTAGTAACATTGATTAGTAATTCTTTCATCGGTTTTAGCTTAGAAATACTTCATTGTTTTGTTTCTTTGATTTGTAACGGTAATTGAGGGAATAAATAGATGTTTATTGTTTAACATTAGATATAGTTCTGGTATCGTTAAATTAACATTTTGGATTTCAGATTGAAACAAAGGAAGTGGTTCTCCATGATCATGACGTTCCAAGTGCTCTTATTGAGTATATATCCCACAATAACGTTGCTAATATTGTTGTTGGTGCATCTCACAGGAATGCTATTACAAGGTACTCTTCCTCACCTTCTCTTTTTCCTCTCTAATGCATTCCTTCTATTAAGAAATTGCCTATTCATCTCAAAGTAGAAATATCACTAAAAGCTTTGTTCTCGTTCAGTAACAAGTTTTCCAATAACTTTTAGTATTTTCTTTTTAATTATATTATTAGGTAAGAATTAAAGTGGCTTTATTAAATGTTAACCTCTTAATATTTACGTTGCTACTAAAACAGCTAACCTCATTAATCAAGCTAATTTTGCGGAACAAGACCTTCATCACTATTCAAACTCGGAAACTTACAGATTTTTTTCTTTTTCTTTGGTGTAGGAAATTTAGGCATGCAGATACTCCTTCATCACTAATAAAATCTGCACCAGAATCATGTGCAGTATATGTCATAGCAAAAGGAAAAGTTCAAACTTTTCGCTTCGCAAAAAGTCGACCCCATACACCTATTCATACACCAACAAATTCAACTAGTCCTGCAAATTCAAATTCAAATTCAAATGTTTGTTTGCTAAATCTAACTAAAAATAGTAGTTCCGATAGTAATTCTAGCAATGGTTATAGCGGCAACAGGAAACGTAATCTTTGGGAACAACGGCGTCTTCCAAAAGACAGCTTGCCATCTGTTGATGTTTCTCAGTAAGTTTAGCTGGGAAAATTGTCTATTTTAAAAATCTTACTATGTAACTGTTATTCTTGCTGTTAAGACTTGGACTTTTCTTGTATGCAGAACCAGCTTTACCGAAAGTTGGAAAAGTGATGATAAAATGTCATCTTCTGAAAAATCCATTAGCAATGACAAGTTATCTTTTGGTTTCAAGGGAATTTCACCACAGAGATCACCTCATGGTAATGCACCGGCATTGTTTAATGAAATTTCCTCATCAGTTGCCAGTGAATCTTCAGGGACGCCGGGTGTTCCATCAAGCGACATATCCTATGAGAATTTTGATTCCTGTAACGTTTCTGGCCACAACTCCTCACAACTTGCGGTGGGTATATTAATTAAATAAGGTTTGATATCTATCCGATATCATGCAGCTTTCTGAAAATTGATGTCAATCTTTCTGACAGACTTTATTGGACGAGGAAATGAGGAGATTAAAGCTGGAACTACAACAGTCTATGCAATTGTTTAACTCAGTTACTAAGGAAGCAAATTTCGCCAAGCAGATGGTAATGTCGGATTTAAAGTTCCAACTAATAATATTTAGTGCTTGGTTCGGTTTTATATTTATTTTTTTGTTCACAGGTGAGGGAGCTTCAACGCTTACAAACATTGGAAGCACATAAGTTGGAGTGTGTAAAATCTACAGAAGATGCTGCACATTCTATAGCAGAAATGGAGAAAGAAAAGGCTATAACTGCTTTAGAAGCAGTACGAGCAGTGCAGCAAGCTGCGGAAGCAGAAAAGAATAAAAATGGAGTAGAGGACCATCATGAGGCAGATGGGAAGCCAACAATAACAGTAGCACCAGCTGCTGATGATCTTCGATGTAGAAGATACACAATTCAGGAGATTGAAATTGCAACAGATCATTTTTCTCCTGCCAATAAAGTTGGCGAAGGTGGATATGGTCCTGTTTATAAAGGCACACTTGATCACATTGCTGTTGCCATTAAGATCTTAAGGCCAGACTTGTCACAAGGGCAGAAGCAATTCCGACAAGAGGTATATTCAGTTTTTCTGTTATTTATACACACACAAATATATGCAAATTATTCAAGTGATTTTCTTGCATATTTTTATTCTGTCGATGTAGATTGATGTTTTAAGCAGAATGAGACATCCATACATGGTTATCCTGCTCGGAGCTTGTCCTGAGTACGGATGCCTTGTATATGAATACATGGAAAATGGCAGTTTAGAAGATCGGCTCTTTAGAAAAGGCAACACTCCTCCAATATCATGGAGAAACCGATTTAGAATTGCTTATGAAATCGCCACAGGCCTTCTTTTCCTTCATGAAACAAAACCAGAACCTCTAGTACATCGTGACCTGAAGCCTGCAAATGTTCTCTTAGACTTTAACTATGTGAGCAAAATCAGTGATGTGGGTTTGGCCAGACTCCTTCCACAATCACCATGCAATAACGTGTCACAATATCGCATGACAGCTGCGGCTGGCACATTTTACTATATCGACCCTGAGTATCAGCAAACAGGAATGTTAGGAGTCAAGTCAGATTTATACTCATTTGGTGTTGTTCTATTACAACTACTTACAGCCAGACCCCCTATGGGTTTAGCTTACCAAGTTCAGGAAGCAGTAGAGAAAGGAACATTTTCGGATATCCTCGACCAATCTATAGCTTCCTGGCCTGTAAATGAAGCATTATTGATAGCAAAACTTGCATTGCAATGCTGTGAATTGAGAAAAAAAGATAGACCAGATCTTGCTTCTGTGATTTGGCCAGAGCTGAAGAAGCTAAGAGATTTAGCCATGGTTAATGATGCTCCGGAACAAAAGACTATCTTGGCATTACCAAGTCCAGATGATTTAACTTCTGATCATTCTGATGTTAATGAGGTTAGTAACTATTTCAGAAGGATGAATGTGCATTTGTAGTCACAAATTTCCATTTGCATTTTGATTCTTTGATTCAATCAAATTTTCAATTTGTTGTGGTGGGAAGAATATGACTGTTGTTTTGTATTTCATTAGTGCATTTCGTAAACTCGATTCGTGGAAAAGAAATAAAGAAGTTCATAAACAAGCATTTTCCAAAAATCCAATCAGTTGCTTTTTCTTTATATCTATTTTTATTATGCGAAATCAAGAAAGAGAAGAAATATTTTGCAGTTGCAGTGCTTGGATTGTTTTCTTAGTAAACTATATAACCATATTTAACCAAAAGATCAATTATGCAAAATCTGCTTTATATTTTAGTGTTAATACTCCAGATTCAATTAGGAGTAATATTGTTAGATTGTTGGGTATAGAGCATGTGGGATATCAAGACAAATATCTTGGGCTGCCTTCCACTGTTAACAGATCAAAAAAAGCAGCTTTAGCAGAAATTGTAGAGAAAATTGGGAAGAAATTGATGTCCTGGAAGGAGAAGCTTCTCTCGACAGCCCGGTAAGGAAACTATGATTAAAGCGATTGCAGCGGCAATTCTATTATACACTATACTCCAAGATAAATTCAATGATTGGCCAATTTTGGTGGGAGCAAGTGAAGCATGAGAAGAAGCAACATTGGATTTCTTGAAATACTATGTGCAAGAGCAAACTTCAGGGAGGGCTTGGGTTTCGTGGATTTGAAGCCTTTAATGTGGCATTGTTGGCGAAACACTGTTGGAGAATACTCAACAATCCTACCTCCAATCCTACCTCTCTTTTAGCAAAGTTTTCAAAGGGAAATACTTCTTCTTTGATTCGATTATGAAGGCTACAGCGCGTTCAAACTCATCTTGGGGATGGCTTAGCATATTAAAAGGGAGAGAATTGATAGAAAATGGACTTAGCTTGCGATGACGCATGGACACCAACTGTTTATCCTTTCCAAGCAAGAAGAAGGAATGCAAACGTGAATGCAAATCAACCATTTTGTGTACACCAACTAACAGAACAAGAAACAGGGACGTGGAAAACCTCATTAATAAAGCAAATGTTCCATGATAAGGATGCCAATCGGATCCTAGGAATGTCCATCCTATATGGAGATAAACTTATTTGGCACTACTCTAGAGATGGGAAGTACAATTTAAAGACAGGGTACCATATTGCCTGTAAAAACAAAACGGAAAGGAGTAATTATAGGAGTGGCCCTCATCAAGCAACTAGTCCAGCATTTTGGAAAGCATTATGTAGCCTAAAAGTGATGAATAAAGTCAAATTTTTTTTTCTGGAAAGCTTGTTGTAATGGCTTGCCAGTGGCAGCAAAATTGGAGAGTAGATTTCAAAATTGGAGTCGTAATTGTAAGACTTGTGGAGGTGTAGAAGATTTAACCCATGTGTTATTCTATTGCCCAAGAGCAATGAAAGTTTGGGTGCATTTGTGAAATCCCATATTTGATGTTAATTGAGATTTGATATGATATATAAGTTAGACCATCTAACTACTTAGCCAACTTGGGTTAACCATTTTAGACCAATGGATTTGGGTATAAATAGTTGACGAAAGAGCTAAAGGACATTGATGAGGCAAGCAGTTGCGATGAAAATGCAATGGCAGCTAAAGAATAAGACCAAGATGTACATATCCAAGGTTGGCAACTGCCAGAGCCACCGAGAGTTGGGTTAATTGTAAGAAATTCAGATGCTACTTTAATCAAATGGAGGTTGGGTTTCAGAACTACCAAAGTAGTCCCATTATCCTTGTATCTTTATGCAAAAGTCGCCATTGAAGGAGGTTCAACGACTGTTAGAGGCATTATTGTAGAAGGATAGCAAGACAAATACCATAGGTCCAGTTTTGTTTTGTGAGGAGAAATTGTAATGAGTGAGCCCGTAACTTAGCAAAAAGAGAGGGCTTGAGGAAAGTTTTTGCATAAATTTGTATTTCCAGGTCAAATGGTTGAAAGATAAAAACTACTATATTTTTGTACAAGGTATTGCATGTCCAGGAAATTTTGTTGTAAGTGTTATTTTGGGGTTATGCAAATCAAATTCTAAAGTTAAAATTTCCTGAAAAAAAATTCTAAAGTGTAATGTATGTCAGAGTTTTGTTATCATTGAATTAAATTTGAAAAAGTTGGATCTCAAATTCAAGTGCGGTTCTAGCTCAATTAAATTCCATCTCAGACTCAAACTCAATTGTTGCTCCATTCAAATGTCCCCAAGTTTGAACTCATACATTAATGAATTAATATAGCGAACAATCTCCATAATTAAGTTTGCAACTTCATTAGCCATTTTATGAGCACATTTGGAACAATTTTTTTTTTTTATTATCAAAATGTGTCTTCTCTGCTTTACGAGCGGTTCGATTTATTTCTATTTTACTCGTAAACTAGCTTCCTTTAACGTGCGATGCATGTTTCTATTTGTTTAGACACTCGATATTTAATTGTATAGTAACTCAAATTTTTATTTAATTATATATAAAATTAATTATTGATAAATAAATAAAAATTAGTATTAACTAATTATATTTATAATAAAATAATATTATTTATTAAAATATTATTTGAGTTTAATTAATTATTCTTTTGCCTTTTAAAAAATTAATTATTTTTATTTAATTAATTAATAATTAAAATATTTATTTTTTATTAAAATATAATTTATATATAATCGATTAATTACAAATAAGTATACAGTATTGTGATTTTAATTTAATTAATTAATAATTAAAATAATATGATTTAATTTAAATTTTATTAATTAATATTAAAATAATATAACTTATTAGAATGTGATTTAAATTTAATTAATTATTATAAATAATTACTATATAAAAACAACTTTAGCTTTGATTATATAGATTTAAACTGGGATCAAAGGTCAGCTCAGTTGATAGAGCATTAGCATCTTAGATCTGGTATAAGGTTCGAATCTCACTCCTCCTCCAATAGGAATTAGGATATCTATATTAAAAATATATATATATATAGATTTAAACTAATTTTCATCAAAAACATTACACATGACATGGTTATAAAATAGATTCCAAACACGGAATACAGAAGCACACACAACAACCAGGAATCAAAGGCTCTAGATTCTCTTGCTTTTTAACATTTTACATACAGACCAAATTTCAGATCTCTCTAATTAGAAAGATTTCTTCTTTTTCCTCCTCCCCATAACCAGAACCCTAACCCGGATCCTAAATCCTAATGGCTCGCTCTAATTCAGATCACGACCACGATCATACCAAATCGCCACAACCCCACCTCTACAACCCTTACCAAGACCTAAATCTTCCAGTCCGAACTCTCTATCAGCTCCCCACTTCCCCGGAATACCTCTTCACCGAAGAATCTCTCCGGCAGCGTCGCTCTTGGGGCGAAAACCTTACATTTTACACCGGTTCCTCCTACCTTGGTGGCTCTATAGCTGGCGCTTCTGTTGGGTTTTTCTCGGCTGTCAAATCCTTTGAAACCACAGATACGTTGAAGCTGAAGGTGAATAGGATTTTGAACTCTTCGGGACATTCTGGACGGTTCTGGGGGAATCGGATCGGCATTGTGGGGTTGATCTATGCCGGAATGGAAAGTGGGGTTGTGGCAGTTACCGATAGGGATGATGTGTGGACTAGTGTGGCGGCTGGGCTTGGAACAGGAGCTGTGTGCAGGGCGGCAAGAGGGGTGAGATCGGCTGCGGTGGCTGGTGCATTAGGTGGGTTGGCGGCGGGGACGGTGGTGGCTGGGAAACAGTTGTTGAAGAGGTATGCTATGATTTAAAACACAAAAGAGAAACTTTTCAAGATTTTAGTTTAGGGTATCGGTTCTAAATTTATTGTATCTGTTCAATTTTGATCTTGAATTCTTTAGCAATATACTGATGAAATTGGTGATGATTAGAAGAAGAATATTGCACCTATGATTATGAATAGAAATCATTTGCATTTAGCATGGAAGAAACATGCTTTTGTAAAGACTGAATCTTTCTTGATGAAAATCTCTAATCACATAATAATAATAGAACAAATTGCCTTCATAATATTTACTGATCATGTCTTTCTAAATTGAATTCAACGATGGATATGATTCGAGTTGGGTATTTCTTTCAAGAGTAATTAATCTTATCACTAGTATAATGTCAATTGCAGTTTGAAATTTCTGTTTTTTTATTGTCTTATTTTCATTAGAGTTCTATTTTTGAGTTGCTATTTCACCGGAAATGTTCTCAAATGGTTCAATGGAAGTTATGGTATGATCTCAGTCTTTTGGATTTACGGGGGTTTTCGTATACAAATTTTTTGCATAGCTTGTAGTTACATTTTTTAGCTGGCATGTTGAGTTCGAGCTGCTTGTAAAACAACTGTACATGGAAAAGCCAGTTAAGGTCTCACATTTCGCTTTAGTTTGGATTTTTGTCAAGCTTGTGCTAAGTATATCACATTGTTTATGATTCAGAAATACGCTTCCTGATTCTGAGATGCGGGTTTTGCAATACTCGTGTTATATCATTTTTGTATATAGGATTATTGATCTAGAAATAGAAGAGGAATATTTCGGTTTCTGTTTTACTTTAGCATGCTCCTGATTCATTTACTGTAAATGAAGTTTGGATTGTAGACAGGTATTTGGGCTCGGGGAGAGAAATCTCTCTGGTTTCTACCTTGGTGTACTAGCCCAGTGTCTTGTGTGAGTAGCAAGTTCATTAAGCGTCTGATTATGCCAAATGGGTTGGATGCTAAAATAAAGCTTGTGCAGTGCATTTGTTTTTCTAGTTAGGTTTCGATGTTCTGATCGGTGTTATGACCGAGTAAAAATATCTAGTTAGTTTTTGAAGCATCATGTTGAATCACTGAATGTTGTTGTAGCATCACGTTGAACTAGGGATATGGTAAAAACTTGGAAAAAAAAAATTAAATTGAATTGGTTGTGTTATTTAAAAAAAAAAAATCCATAGTAATTTAAAATCTGCATTGTTTGAACATGCTGCATCTTTCAAAACTGTGGAGTGTGGTTGTGCGCTTAAAAAGTAGTAGTATTATTTCTTCTTTTTAAAAATAAATGTTCTTTAATAGATTATCCTTTTTTTTCATTTATTTTTTTGTTATATTAAAGAAGTGTTAAATCAATGGACCAATATGTATAGGCAGAGCCGAAATTCTCTCTCTCATTTGATCAAATATATCAATGGGCAACTGATAAATTCTGCCTTGAGATGTTAATAGTTGCGTATTCTTCAAAACCAATAGAAAACGTTGGAATTTTTTCCATGAAAAGCATTTACGGCAACTTGGTACAGATCTTTTTCAAAAAAAATGGAAGGATGAAACTTTAGCCTCAAGATTCTGGAGAATGAATCTTCAATAAACAAAGTTTTATTTGCTAGTCCATATTTGATTCAATTCAAGACCCTGCGTTTGCCTTTTCAAAACAATAATCATTACCAAGAGCAATTCTTGCTTTCCATTGCAATCGAATTTAAACAATTATAGAACAAAAAAAAAAAAATGTGAAATTAGAGTCACAAATTAGTTCCCAGGAAAGTTTGCCTGTGTTTGAAAGCACAATCATCAATCATCATCATTATGCTCGGTTATTGGTTCAACCGAAAGAAAAATTAATTCAATGAAAGATACAAAACCCCAGAAATAAGGTTACAATACTCAGCAAAATCAAAATTGAGTGAATTGGCAGTTTACCAATGCTTCCAAAGAACCTAACACTTTTTATTCCGCCCAACATCCCGATGCCCCAATAAACTAGAGTTCCTATGAGAACCGGTTGATAATTTTAAAAAAAAAAAGTTGCAGCTCAATGTTGAGGTATGGAACGCAACTCACTTGTTTCACTCACTGAAGGGGAAAATGTATACACAGAAACGGTAAATAGCTACCAATTGATTTACAGCAACATGGATTCTGGGTTCTCTATGTAGCCCTTGAATGCTTTTAACCATTCTGCACCAACCGCGCCTGAAGAGAACCAATGTAATTGACGATATCATTGTCATATGTTGGAAAAATGCTAGATAATGGATAGGGTTCACGTCATTGGATGATGAATCAGATACTTACCGTCAATAACACGATGGTCGCAGCTTAGAGTTACTGACATGAAGGAAGCAAATTTGAATTCACTAGGAGCCAAACCAGGAATAACCCTCTTCTCAGCTGTACAAGGGCAAAGGTCAAATAATTACAGAGTATAGAAAATAGATAGGAAGAGGATAAGTTTAATGTGAAAATTGTAAAACTATATTACAACTTACCGGAGCCGACTGCTAAAATGCCTGACTGAGGAGGATTAACAATGGCACAGAATTGCTTGATGCCAAAAGGCCCTCCCAAGTTTGATACGGTAAATGTGCCTCCCTGAAAATGGAAAAATGTTATCCATATAAATTCAATTGAGAAAAACATCCAGTTGCAAACTGGCTAGGAAATATACTAACCTCATAATCTTCTGGTTTCAAACTATTTTCTTTGGCTTTTTGGGCCAAATGCTTGACCTCGTCGGCAATTTTAGATAAACCTTTCTTGTCTGCATCCTGCAATTTTTCAATTTACACCTTAAATTCAAGTCAAACAAGTATCAACCTTTATGCAAAACATTGTTATTTTGGACAACTGCTCACCCTAACAACTGGGACATATAGTCCGTTATCTGTCTGTACTGCTACGTTAATATTGACATTATTATACCTGTATTACAGGCAGAGGAGGAATGAGAAGTTAAGAGAAACATGAATATTCATAGCATCAATAAAAATGTGCACTTACTGGCGGATATAGTTATCAGTCCATGAACTGTTGCATTGGGGAACCTTTTTAAGAGCCAAAGCAGCAGCCTGCAGTCACAGTGTTGCTGAAAATTAGTCCACCAACAATTTCAAAACATTAAAAAATTGTACAGAGATCCAATATATAAAGGCAGTGGCAACTAATATGTTTGGAAGATCATGCCTTTTTTCTGCACAATCTCGTCAGGTATCGTATCAGGTTTCTAAACATACATATGAACAAAACATATACATGCCTGCGATGATATCTTCTCTAAACAAATATAATCAACAAGAACTTTTATCATTCATATGGGTCAAAATGATTTTTTTCCAGGGATCAAGGCAATCCCCTTCAATACACAAGTAAACTACTTGCACTCCATATGTATTGTATTCAGGCTCTGCTTTGGACAAATACAGCCGATATTCTTTACTCCAAGTTCATATTGCATATTACAAGAAGTAATTTCCCAACAATCAATTAAAGAATGTGGTATACCTTGATCACAAGATCATTTACAGATATCCGTTTCCCACCTGAGGCCTCTTGTAATGAATTTAGTTTGCTCCGCAATCTGCACCCAACAAAGAATGGTTTAAATATCATAGAGAGAGAAAAAAAAAAAGAAGAAAAATTTGAATTGCAACAGAAGGAAGGCAGAACCAAACCAATACTTACTCCATAAGTTTGTCCACACATGTATCCACAGTTAAATAATAGTGAGGAATAGTTTGCTTTGAGAACAATAAGCGTGAAGCTGTGACCTGTCCACGTCATAGGAAAATTCAATTCATGACACTAGAACAGTGAGAATGATTTATAATTATTATGAAAACTTTCATATTGTATTGACACTGTGGAAATAACATCAGCATTGAATGGTTATGGTTAGCAATATACTACAGTGAACTTCCTAGTTCACCAGGTATAGGCTTAACAAAGGTGATAAATTATTACCTTTCGAATTTGGGAGTGGGGAATGTCAACATAATCCAATGCAGCAGCTGTTGTGTCCTTGGCCTTAGGTGCTTTTGCAGAAACTTCCTTCCCACTTGAAGCTGTACAATATGGAAAATAAAACAGTAAGCTCTGCTGTTAAAATATGAGGAATATATAAATAGGAAGGAAATTCAAATAATACTCATGATCAATGACCCACGTTATTAAAGCGGCATAAATATCAATCAGAACTTCATTGATGATAACAAATAGCACAGTAATTATCGGGCAAAAGGTTAGCAATCATACCCAGGTAATCTTCAATATCAGCCTTTATAATGTGTCCATCAAGACCAGTTCCTTTAATGCTTGAGAGAGGTACCTATATTTGAGACACAATGTTACTGGGTACAGTCTTAAGATCAATATCCACATTTCATTACCAATGAAAAACAAAGATAATCATGCTAACATTGTGTTCTTCAGCCAATCTTCTAGCAAGGGGGCTGGCGAAAATGCGATCTCCAGAAGGAGCTGCACTTGGCTTGGAAATCTTTGGTTCTGGTGAACCGACAGATTCCTCAACCACCTCCTTCTTAGGTGGGGGAGGTGGCGTAGAAGAGGGTTCTTCAGCTGCAGCAGCGCCATCTGATGCTGAAGGACTATAATCCTTGAATTTTGCAATGTCACCCTCATCCTCAACAGTAATAGCAATAACCTGCATAAGAAAAGTGTCTTTAACAACAAAACCACCGACCAACACAAACAAGAGCGTCCCAAACTAAAACTCCTCATTGTTTCCAGAGAGCAATTAGAAGAAGAACGTGAAAAGTGTGCTTCCATACTCCATTCACTATATTTTTTCTTACAAAAAAAATTAACAAATAAAATGTTTAAGTGCCAGCATTTTTTCCTTAGCATCAGATGAAATCACTACCTCACCAACTTTAATTTCTTTTGATCCATCTCCCTTTACTATCTTTGCAAGGAAACCATCTTCCATGCATTCCATCTCAACTGTTGCTTTGTCCTTGTAAATGAAAGGAGGAAAATTCAATATTCCATAATAAGGAAGAAAAACAAACCAGATTGCAACCTGTCACAACAAATTTGGAACCTTACAGTCTCAACTTCACATAGCACATCACCAGGTGCAATTTTGTCACCCTCTTTCTTTAACCACCTTGCTATATTACCCTGAAATTTGGGAACAATCAACTAACATATCTAACAAGAAAATGGCATTTTTATAAGATGCAGAAAGGTTCATACCTCTGTCATTGTAGGTGAGAGAGAAGGCATTCCAATCTCTTGATGTGGAGGAAGACCTGCAAAATATTTTGAACAATTCCCCTCAGTCAATCAATTTACAACTACTATATGTATTAATAAAATGAACAAAACCAATTTTAAGAGGAAAAAAATGCTATGATAATGCAAGCATTAATGGAGGCTAAACATACAAATTCACCCCTAAACTTTACGTTTTTTACCAAATGGAAGCTTGAACTTTGTAAGTGATCATTTAGAAACTTGAACTTGCAAAAATTTGAATAAACTCACACCTCGTCATTTGTCTCTTTCTCTTAGGTGAGGTGTCCAATAGGTCACTCATACAAAGTTCACGCGTTTAATAGGTCACTCATGTAAGTTCAGATGTCTAATAGGTCACTTTCAAAGTTCAGGGTTTCATTGGGGAAAACATATGAAGTTTAGGGGTGAAATTATGTATTTGGACATTTAATGGATATTTCAAAAACAGCCATGTTTGGAGTTTTGCATAATGACTCATCTTTTAGGATTCTAGTTGCTGTTAGAACTTAGAAGGTCACAAAGTGAAAGTGAATAGTACCCAAAATGAGAACTCCAATATATATATATATATATAATGCACAACATGTACCTGAATCAGATGAAAATCCTCTCCTGGACTGCACCTGTGAACTGAATTGGGAAAAGGGAAAAAGGTAATGGAAGTCACTCAGAGAAAGAGAAAAAAAGAAATTAATTACGGGACATACCTAGTGAAGTCCTTCAAGAGCATAGGGGCAGCCATCGGATTCCCTACTTGCATTGTCACCCTACAAGTATCCTTCTTATATGCACCAAACGATGATACCTACATAAAAATAAAAATAAAAAGGATAAAGCAGGAGTAATAGTTGGCCTAAGGTAATTAGAAGTGACTATACAGCACAAATCAAAAGGCTCAAGTTCCAGTCAGTGTAATATGCAGCACAAAAGCAGACCACTGAAAATAGATTGGTAATACTTACAGTGGTATTGGATGCAGTACTAGAGAATCCCATTTTTTCTGCAGGCAAAAGGCCATAGCGACCAGCCTTCCCAACATCTGGAAACAATGAACTAATCTTATAGCAGTAGAAACAAAAAAAAAAAAAATTGAAATTAAGGATAATGAGCAAAAAATTGCATATCTTAGATCAGAACAATGGATTTTATATTCAACTTTTTTGTCTTAATTTAACACTCAAACCTATGATAACCATAGAGGTTAAACTTTCAAGGGTGCAACTCTTTAATCCTACAAAAATTCACATTTATTAGTATTTCTACATCTAAGGGATCTTGAGATGCCTTATATAGTGGCTTTCCTACTCCCTCTCTTCCTTCAAAAACTGATTAGATATTTCAATTTCTCTCACCATAGGAAACAAGGAACTTATCATTCATTATAGAAAATACATTTCAAGAATAGTGCTAGGACATTACACTTATATATATATATATATATATACCAATTGCTTGCTTAGAAAGTTTTAGCCACCAATTGAAGGTTTGGTTGGATATTAAAATTAACCATCAATATTTAGTTCAAGGGCTTCGTACTGAATACAATGCTGACATTACAAAAGATATTTAGGCACGAGCACTTAATTCTGGTAATCAATCTACATTGCGAAGTTGTTTTAGGCATAGGCAAATCAATAGCCAGCCAAGCTTCAGAAACACAAAGCAGTAATAAACTAAAGAGTCAAATAATAAAAGGAACAAAAAATGTGAATAGAGCTGATATTTCAATTTTCAAATTAAACAAAAGAAACTTCCTACTTAAGATGAAATTGGTCACAAGATCAGTTACTTACCGTCCCTTTTACTAACCGAGAAGCGAGTGTCGTGTGAAAACCAGCGAACCAAACTAGCATGCTCATGCCGGAGCAAGTTGGAAAAGTTTTTCAACTGTAAAAAACCACAAAAATCAATGAAACTTAACACAAAGAACAAAAACACTATACGATTTCACATAGCACTTGAATTATAGTTATACATTCAGTATTCTGCAGATCACACATTAATCGAAATACTAAAGACTCTTCAGCTGAAATTTAAAAACGACGAAATCACCCAAAAGATGAAAACTAATACGACACTTGTTGATTATCAAAAGCTAAAAACGCAAATTAAAGTGAAATCAAACTGAAAAGAACTAGAACGAAATTATCAAAAAAAAAAAAATCAATACACTAATCTCGATTATAGGATCGAAACTTCAATAAAAAAAATTTTCCACAATATCGATCGAAACAAATCGAAAAGTGGAGACACTGCCAAAATTGAAATCCAGAATAAGAATCGAAGCATGACAGTACCCTTTTCGAGTGATTGATTGCATGAGCTGCGTACGCCATGACTATCCACCTTCAACAAAATTATTCAACTAAATATAAATAAATCGAAAGAAAAGTGATGGAAGAAGAGCAAAAAGATTTGTATTTATTTTTAGTTTCTTATATAGAAGGGAGAAAATTAGGAGTTTTACTTTTCTAAATTTTTGTTTATTATTAGTAGTATTTATTTATTATTATTATTTTTATTTATATAAATAAGAACGAACCAGATCTCACTTATATTTGGTTTTCTTCTTTCCGGTTTAAAGAAGAAGAAGAGCAGGTAAATTTGGTTTCTTTATGAATAAATCTGGACCGTTGATGAATTCGGTCTAAGTGCATTACACGGCTACAATTGGTCTCCGTAAGATGCGCGAATTTTATAGAACGAAACTACGCCGTTTTATATTACAGGAATATGGTGCATGTATGGGACTGTTTGGATCTAAATATAGAGTTTGGTGAAAATCGGACTGGGCTTTGCTAGGCGCCCACATTTTTGGAAAGACCGGTAGGTAAAAGTTTTTCTTTTTTGAAGAAGGTAAAATTCTTTTTTATACCCTTATAACAAAAGGTGAAAGTTCTTTTGAACCGTCTTTTATTAGCATTGCCATTATAGCATCTCTAATGGTATTTTCTTTTTTAAAGAGGTCTGCATTACATTAAAAACCATAACTGAGAGAATAAAAATGGGAAAAAACCACCCTTCATTGTCTTCTAAATCCAACTCACAATAAAAGTTACAAGCTAATAAGCTGAGCTCAATCATCAAATTGTTGTCGAATCCATCTAATATAAAGATTCAGATGACTACTTAACAAATGTTTACAATCATCATTTACTAAATCAAACACAAAGATGTCCCATGTAAAACTAGCTAATACAACAAATCTTTAACAACTGACATTCACCCTCACTTGCTTGGAAGGGGAAAAAAAAGTCTCATTTACAAATAGCAAATGAGACGTTGGTTGATTTGTAAGAGCAATCTAGGAGTCGGGTACTAGTTAAGTAGTATGGCATTTCATTTTCGACTGTTAGGTCTCATTTTCGACATACCCTCCCATCCTCCTATGTATCTTTGTGAAAAAAAAAATGGTATGAGCAATCCCATAAACATAAATACTACCATGGACTTCAATCCATTCAATAAGGATAAAAACACTTTTGCACGTAGAATATATAAATATTGGACAATGGGTCGTATTGCCTAAGACCTTGACCTGGAATAATAAATCCCAGTATCTCACCATTACATATTATAGGGTACCGAACAAATGTGACATACAATAGCATCCAATTCATTATATAGAAAAAAACCTAAAAATGTCAAAAAATTATGAAGACTCTTTCAACTAACTCCATCATAAGGCTTATAGAAATATCCACTTTCATGCTACCATATCTAGTATAGGTTGTCTCATTAATGTATGGATAAACTCCGACGCTGCTAATATATTATCTGTGATTAGCCTACATGTCATAATCTACTTTGTAATTTCATAAATAGTAAAGATTGAGAAAAAATGATCAAGTAGTAAATTGTAAGTATTTTGGATTAAGTTTTAATTTTTCGTATTAAGTTACAGTATTCCGAATGTGAATAAATAAAGTTGGAGATAATTTCTGAAGGACTAATGAATGAAATTTAAGATACTTAAATTTAATTGGGGAACACTCGGTACGAAAATTAATCGAAAATCTTTACAAAAATGCATTTCATAAATTTTGTCAAAAGTAACGATTTTAGCACATAACGAAAAGATCTGAAATAAATTAAATAAATTTGGAATAACCATTTAAATTTTATCATTGGGCATAGTTCTATAAAATAAAAGTAAGAGCCGTCAAAAAAATAAATTAAGCGAAGATTACGAATTGCTGGTTTAATAATTAAGGAATAAAGAAAAAAATAAAATAAAAATATATATATATAATAAAATAATAATTATACCACCTCTGTTCTTAAAAAATTGATACTATTACTATTCACCCTCTTTTTTTTCTATAATTTTCTTCTCATTCTACCCCAAAAAGTAATCAACTCACATCCACTCATTATAAAAATGGACCTCATACGCACTAAAAACAAATTACATCCACTATAAGATAAAGGGTAAAATCGTCCAAATTCTACCAAAAATACCAAAAGTCTTATTTATTTAGAAACAACAAAAGCCATAGAGTCTTACTCTTAAAGGAACAGAGGTAGTATAAAATATAAATAATAAAATAATATAAAAAGGATAAGGCTGGGAAAAAAAGTCACGTGCATATATATGTATTAATTTCAAGGAAAGGGCACAGCTAGATTTTCATCAAAAGCCAGCCGCCCCTCCTTTCATTTATAGTGAACGGCAGCAGCAGCAATAGGGAAAAAGAGGAGGAAAATTTGAATGTTTCCACCTTTAATTCTTGTTTTACCTTCTAATTTTCTAATTAATCAATTATAGAGTGTTAGATTGTTAAGAAAACTAGTATGTCTTCTTGAAATTCATTTAAGAAATAAGATGAATAGTACCCTTCTTGATTTTTGTCGAATTTGATTTTAACGGATGCTAGAAACATGAAATAGGAATATGATTAGGTAGTTTATTATTGAGTATTACGTAAATAGAGATGGTTTACATTTGTATAAGAGATTTTGCCTAAGTTAGGCTCAAATATAAGCAGAGAAAATGGAAAATAGGAAATGAATGGGAGTTTTTATAAAAAAAATGAGTTAGAACATGAGTTAATAGACGATATTTTTATAATTTTATACATAAATGACGTTAGGACAGTCCGAGAAAAATGAAGAGGAGCCAAAACTCAAGGGAAAAATTAGAATAGAAGAGTCATAATGATATTTGATATTTAACTTTGAAAAGTTTGCATTTTATCGAATTTTATTGCATGTTTTGTTAAATATTACTTCTTTAAATGATTATTTAAGTTTGAATATATATGTATTGCATGTAAAAATTTATGTAGAATATGCATACTTTGATTTAATTGATGTTTGCTTGAAAATTTATGTTTTCGGCAAATTTTTAAACTGTCTTCAGAAAGGATATTTGAAAAATAAATTTTATATTTGCTTATATATGTATATAAAAGAGTTTAAAAATAGATGTTTGAGATTGAAACGAAGATTTGGTTCGTAAACACCTTATAGGGCGAACCACCCCGTAGTTTTTGGCAAAAATGATATTTTTAGTAAATCAGCAATTTTAAGTACTTTCTCTAAAAAATTCGAGTGGTATTTCAAATGCATATCACTGTTATATTAAAGAGTATATTTTCATATGAAAAATGTATTTTTGAGGATTATATATATATATGTATATATATAAGAGTAAACTAAGTTTGTTTTAAGGAAATCATTCAAGTACCTAGAATACCTTAAGCCTTTTCTCTATAAAGGCTGTTGAATAAAGACTGAAATTTTTATGATTTAAAAAAAAAAAAGCTTAAATGTTTTTGTTATGTGAAAATACTATCTAATTTAAGCGATAAAGCATGATTTTAAAATGGATATTTGTAATGGCACAATTTATGATGAAAGATAAAGTATGTTTAATATCCAATTGAATATTATATTCAGTTAAACAGTAGTATATCCAGTTAAATAATCATACATCTAGTAAATATTTTATGCTCTACTTAGTTTTAGTTGAACTAGTGAGATAATAATATAATACATTATATACTTAGCTGCTTATTTCTATACAGACTCCAGCTATGGTCGTTGATATTTACATGTAGACTCCGCCGACAATCGTTACAGATATGCAGTTATACAATGACCTTATTCTCGTGTTCATCTAAATGCCTAGTAGAGCTACCCATACAGCGTAATTAAATAAATGTGATTTATCTTGCTTATTTAATTTATATTTTGATGTATTTAATAAGTATTTCAAATATGTTTTAAATACTGCTTGTTTTTATATTATATTGCTTTTTAATAGTTAAAATATTCATTGGGCGTAATTGCTCAGCGAGTTACATGTCTACTCATAGGTGACAAAGGAGTAAAGTAATAGCGAGAAGATAGTATCTTAGTGTAACACCCCAACCCGTCTTACGAATAAGACAAGTTAAGGTGTCACAACGCCGTTAACTATTACTTCACAATTCTTGAATAATATAAAGCTATTAATTATTTTATTATATAATAGGCTCGCTAGATAGTATGTCATTATTATTCCAAAAATTACAATTTATCTAATCCAAGCTAGTTTATATAAATATTTTACATAATAGCTATATAGTCATACACTAAAAATTCTTGAACTACAAAATATTTATATCAAAATGCTGTACTGGAAAACTGCTCCTGTGAATGATGGATTTCATGCATTTTAGCTATAGACCTGCGAGTTACAGAAATAACTCACTGAGCAACTCCATGCTCAGTGGGTACATATATATAATTTTGCACTTAAAATAAAATAGCAAATACTTTAAAAATAATCATCAAACTCATTT